>CATKHJ011300196.1:0-10200 GCA_949750685.1 Vernicia montana
TTTTTTTGTGTATAAAATTTTATTCTATTTTTCATTTTTTATGCCTATTTGATTTGTTGCTATTTTTTATTATCATTGTTTTGGTCTTTTTAACATATCCCAGAAATGTTGTATACATTGCTGGTTGAAATCGATAAGGAAAGCAAAAACATTCGTATTAAGGTACGAGTTTGTGAACATCAACAATCCTAATGATATTTATAGCGTTGAGTTCATGATGATCGATGAAAAGGTATTGTTGTTTAGTTGTGTGATTTCTTATTTGATTTTACATTTTAACTTTAAATTTGTATTTATTAGTTCTGATAAAAAAAAAAAAATTTAAGGGTGATATGATGTAGGGCGTAGTCCCAAAATTTTGTAGGGATCATTTTCGGCCTTTGTTGATTAAAGGAAAGATTTATCATATCTCTAGTTTTTTTATTCTCCCTGCACAAACGAGTTATAAAGTCAGCTCTCATCCATTTCGCATCAAATTGTTGAAGAATGTATTTATTAAAGCATTGGATGCAGATGACGGTGTTATACCGTTTGATCAATTTGAGTTTTTGAACTTCGAGAATGTGAAATTCAAAATCGGAGAAAAAACACACTTGATAGGTACTATGTAATTTTTTAATATGATCATAGTAGATAATATATTTGAACTAATTGGAATTGTTTTTTTAGATGTTTTGGGACCAATTATTTTGATCAAAGATATCGAAGAGTTGAACCTGGTTGGTAGAATTGCAAAAAAGAGGTGTGTCAAGATTAAAGATTCTGAGTATGACCTTTTTTATTTTGCTAATGTGTTAAATATCTCTGTTGTTACTTTACATTTTCTTTTATATGAATATATGAATTGCATTCAGGGACCGTAAGCTAGACATTATTCTTTAGGACAAAGCTGCCGTTGAATTTCCAAAGAGTTATATATTTGCAGAAAAGGAAAACGGTGTTGTTATTGTTGCTTTCCTATCGATGACTGTTAAGAAATTCAATGGTAGAAATAAGTGTTATTTATATTATTTAAATAATTTTGGATGGTTGTATACATTAACTATCCTTTTTTATTGTTTCTTATAGATAAAGTAACAGCTAACAACACTTCAGTAACAAAAGTTTTAGTTAATTTGGACGTTCCTGAAGTTCAAGATATGAAGCATAGGTGAATTGAACATAATTATTATTTTTTTCTCTCGCAGTCTTTAATGTTTTGTTGTTACAAGCTTTCTCAGTCGATCAAAAAAATTGATAGACTCTGAGTTGAAAATTCGCTTGCGCACAATGTCGAGTCAGAAAAAGCTGTGAATAGAAAGACAGTAGGGGAGTTGCTCGCGCTTGACATTCATGCTGATCAGGTATTTTCATGTTATTGATTTAACTTTATCGTGAAAATTTACATGTCATTTAAGTCGTAGGAATTTAATTATTTTTCTCGATTGTTTTTCTTTTTTAAATAGGACATAAAATTTACATGCGAAGCAACCATCAAAGATGTTGATCCTTCCTCCGGTTGGTGGTATAGAGCATGTCTTCAGTGCAAGTATAGTGTTCAAAATTACAACGAACAAATTTGGTGTGGAACTTGCAGAATGTTAAAAGAACCTCCAATTTATTGGTGAGTTCTTTGGTTCCATTCTTTATATATTCGACTAATAGAATTATGATTTAATCGACTTACATGTTATTGATATTATCAGGTACAAGCTGCATGCGACTATTAAGGACAACACTGGATTAACAACATTTGTTATATTTGGTCGCAATGTTGTTGTTCTGATTGGCTTCCCAGCGGGCCACTTAGCACAAGGTTTTAGAGATAAATTCACTTTGCCTCCTATGATGAGTATAATTTTTGGCCTGAAACGAATCTTCCAAGTTGTACTTAGTGATAGAATTGAAGATCCTTCTAAACCTTCTTTTAAAGTCATGCATATTTTTAAAATTGAGGGACCTTCTGATATGGCATCTGTCTCAAGTGCAAAATCTCATTTCTCAACTTCTACATTGCTCTGTATACCTCCTGCAACAAATGTGAATAAAGCTGTGAAAAGATCTCTCGACTTTGTTTCTGATATTCAAAGTGATATGACTAATGTTTTGGGCTCATCATCTACAACTAAACTTCTGCTAACAACAATCTCAACTCACGAAACTTCAAGTTGAACTATTTCCCGATGAATCGCCAGTGAAGAAAAGTTGTGTCAGGTTGTAAATTGTAATTTTGAAAACTATTCGTTTGATATTAGATATATAAGGATTTTTTTATTATAAATTTTTTTATTTTGTTTTTTATATTGCAAGAAGAAGAAAATATGACTTCTGAAAAAGGTAAGGAAAAAAAAACTATTTTGTTGTAAGAATAATTGTCTGGTTATTTTTCTCTAACTTTAACAAATACTATTGTAAGTTATTGGTGCACTAAAGGAACATACTAATTTGGTGAAGGACGTTTTCTTGCTATGTGTTTTATGAATAATATAATTTATATTCGGATGTTTAATTAATGTAATGCGCCGTACTAGTACAATATCACTCTAATATGTTTAGAATGCTTGATTGTTGTGATATTTTAATATTTCACTTATTTTTTATGTATGAATTTTATATTTGTATGTTGTGTATGTCCAATTATACTTGAATATCCTTGAAATTGCTGATTCAATTTTATTAGGTTATTTAGGTGTAAATGCTAAGAGGAAAATAAACAATTCTACCTGCTAGACTACTAGGTTTCTTTGATGAGGTATAACCACAGAAAAAAATATTGGGTGTTGGTGGAGTCGACAATAGTGATTAAACAAATGGATTATTAGCAAAATCAAAGTCAAATATCAAGTATTGTTATCTAAATATAGAAATGAAGAGAACTTTTTTATTTTCTTAAACAATTATTTAATCTTACTCTTTCGATCTTTGATAATTTTCATCTATAGATATCAACTATTCAAATATATTTTGGACATTTCCGGCTAAAATTTCTCCCACAGCAACACGCGGGTGAGCCTTTTCTAGTTATAATTAAAACGAGAAATAAAGATTTTTCTTTTTAATAATTTTACATGGGCCATGTTAAAACTGTTGAGGGACTTTAGAATAATGTCTATTAGGGCAATGATCTCTCGACTTTATAAACAGTGGAGGAAGGCTGTTACAAAAAAATTTAGAGAGGGTAAATATAGGAAATATAAGTTTATATTATGAAAATTAAAAGTTGTTAGGAGGTCACTGCCAGTCTGCCACTACTTGCCCCTCCCTACCTCCGCCACTGCCTATATCCACAACCCCATTTGTGTCACAACTTTAAAATTCATATGAACTAATAAAATTATTCTCAAATAAACCAAAATTTTTATTTAAAATGTTTCATATACATTTTAAAATCCATTTGAATAGCTAATAATTTGAAATAATTAGACATTTAAAATCATATTTATTTTTTATAATTTTACAATTAAAACTCAAATCTAAATCCATAATCCGATAAAAAAAAATCTAAATCCAGAATAATTTCAAATAATAACATATTCATACCGATCATATATTTTTCTCTCTTTTCATCTTTAAGACTTTATCTCTCTTAAGGAATCAAAACGTTCAAAAAAAAAATCGTGTTCAAAATTAAAATAATAATTCTCACTTTCTCCCAAAAAAAAAAAAAATTTCAGGAATTGAATATTATCTTATCCATTCGTATAGGGTTGGATAAAGTAGAGATGAGTTATAGTGCCATCACAAGGTAGCTAGCACAGGTTAAACGTAGCAGCTTAAAATGCCCATCCCTTAATCACGCATCACCATAAATATAAATACATAACTTGCACATTAATCACTAAAAATAAGAGTAATAACAATATTAATTATATTTTAACAAAAACTTAAAGTAGTTCCTAATTTATATAATTTATAAATCTATATCTATACACTATATAAAACATCATTGTTCATCCTCTAATAAATAGAGATATTTTGGATTATAATCCTCCTCCTTATCAAAGACAACAAAGAATAACACGTTTAGGCATAGCCTAGTGGCAAGTTCATATACGGCATCATCAATAGATTCAGGTTTGATTTTCCTCCTCAATATTCAAAAAAAAAAAAAAAAAAAAAAAGACAGCAAAGAATAGAGAAAATAAATTACTTGGATTTTCAACATTTCCAGTACATAATCATGTTATAAACACAGAGTTTTGCTGAACAACCTTCTTTCAACATGGAATCTTATTGAAAATATGCCACTCCAGCCTGCCATCAACCAAAATGCAGATTCCAAAGAAGGGAAATTGAGATAGTAGAATGTAGTTTCAACATAACCATAGAACCACAAGGGAAGAACTGCAAAGCAAATGACCAGCGGTGATTAGGTACTTTTATATTACTAGATGAGTGAGCTAACTACAAGAGATGCAATTAACATGGAAAAGATAAAGGCATATCATATCATATAGTTCTTGGGAGAATGAACTGCCAAAACATGAATTCCTTCTACAAGCTTCTATGCAAATAATGAATCACTAACGATCAACAATCAACTGCAGACCAATCAATGAACAAAACCTCCACACAAATCTGAAGCAGTCTATATACTTGTGTAAACTTTCTACCAATATTTGTATAACAATACTGAAATGATATTGGTGAATGTCATTTTTCCTTCTAGCTACAGAAGAATAAAATAGGATGGGAATTTACAGCCGAAAATTATGGTTGAACATAAAGGGGAAAAAAAAACTAACTTGCTAATAATATGAGTCAAGGTGATGTAGCATGATAGTAATATAAGCTAAAGCATCAACGATGGCGGTTTTATTCATGATTTAAATTCATCCATTCTTCATCACTTGATAAATTTTCCTTTCATATTCACTCTTCTTTTTTCATTTTAGCTTTCATAGTAGGGAAATGAATGACCTTAAAAATTATAGGATCTATGCCTTTTAACAACTTCTGCAAGTTAAATTTGGTCTTAGAAGGGAACAAATGTAATTGCTAGCTAGTAGAGAAAGATTTAGTTCCAATTCAGGACTTCTGTAAGCATTTTTGGGAAATAAAATTGAACGTTATGTTTTTCAAAACTTGCAAAAGCATAAAATTAATAAACAGTAGAACAGCTAATAATGATAAACAGGGAACAAGGAATGCTTCAACCACTTAGTGCCACCAAATCAAATTAGTATGTATATGAGGTATCAGACAAGAAAACAGCCTAACAACTGCTATGCAATTAACAAGTGATTCAAAAATCTATGCTGCATATAATTTTTACTTTTGGCTATGCACAAACATAATAATGTTGTCAATGTAGTCACTATTTTGTGTTTCACTGAATACAAGTAATGACAGCCAACGAAATTTACCTGGATCAACATCAACTGGATTCACAGTAAGATAAACTAAGAAGCCATAAGTGTGAGTAAAAAAATCTGGTTAAATAACTTGCTAGGAGTCCACAGAGAATGAGAAATGAACAGTATGGACAGACAAAGCATACAGCAGCGACAAATGCGAAAACCAGTACATTTGAAAAGCATGTCAGTTACAGTTTTGGACATATATGGCACCATATAACTAGCATTAGCAGTGCATCAGAAAGAAGTACAAGGACTTTCGCAAAAAATATATATATATATAAAACAAGAAGGAAAATAAACTGAAATTGAAGTTGCAATTTAGCAATACCTTATCATATTAGGTGAGTGAATGAAGAAAAGTCATTAATAATTATGTTGGGAATGTGAGAAATCTTTGGCCAGGATTTCCCATCCTCCTTAAAAAATATTTGATTCAGCAAAGGACAATCGTAGATGTTTAGAAAGTTAAGGGAGGAGGGAAGTCTCTCTCCTGGCAAGGACTCGAGCTTAAGGCAACCGCCAATCTCCAATTCTCTGAGAGAGGTGAAGTGCTGAAGTTGTAGAGATCTCAGATTTTTAAGATGCAGGATATGAAGGGAGGTCAGGGAGGAAGGTAGTTCTGGGAAGAGATCCTCATCATCATTACCAGAAATTGTAAAATGTGCAAGAGATGGCAACAAATGCAAATCACATTGAAGGAGGCCAACAACAAGTTTGTTGCAGTTACATATTACAAGGGATTCTAATTTCAAGGGCAAACCTCCATTCGGAAATGGCTCGATTTCAGGACAATTATCTATTTTCAAATGGACAAGGGATGGAAGTAGGGATTGTGTAAATTCTGGCATGAATTGGAGGTTAGGGCAGTTCTGAATGCTCAATTCTCTAAGGTGTTTAAGCCCCTTGTGTTTTATAGATTTCAGATGATAAAGATTGGAGATTCTTAGATGTGTAAGACTGGAGGGTAGAAGCAATGATTCCTTTGGGAAGGATTCTGCAGTTTCTTCATAATTACTTAAAGTGATGCAAGTAAGAGAAGAGACTTTGTTGCAACTTTGGATCTCAAATGATTCTAATTTGGGAGGAAAACCCCCTTCTGGAAATAGGTCAAGTTCTGGACAATAATGTATTCTCAAATCAACAAGAGAATGGAGGGAGTGCATATACTCAGGTAGCGACTTCAAATTTGAGCAACCCCATAACAAAAGTCTTGCCAAATTTGGGGTAGGTAACCCTCCTTTTGGAAAAGATCCTAAATTTGGGCAATCCCTGATCTCCAAAGAATTGAGAGATGTGAATTCTTCATTAGTTACTGCAGATTCATAAAGGGATTCAAAATTCAGACAGCGGTTGATTACAAGTCCCTTTAACTTGGAGAACAACTTTAGTGGGAAGCACTTGAGAGAATCACAGTTTGTTATTATAATTTCTTCTAAAGTTGTGAAATCAGCAACATTCAGTACCACTTTAATTTCTTCCAAGGTGTAGAGTTTGTCAACTCGAAGGCGGTACAACCCAGAAGGCAATTTCTCTAATGCCACATTACGATAATTGTCCATCAATGAAAAGCTATGGATGGTTGGAGCTCTTGGAAGTGAAAGCACACACAGTTGTGGACAATAACTTATGCAAAGCTTCTCAAGAAGAGGGAAATTTGAGCTTCTTTCTGTTGGAAAAGACATTGAATTTGGATGCTCCTGGATTTCCAAGGAACTACTAGATAAATGACCCCCAGAAGTTGCCTCTGGTTTAAAAAAGGATTCTAGATTTGAACATGCACTAATTTCAAGTCTCTTCAAGTTGGGAAACAACTCAATTGGGAAGCACTCGAGTGAATGACAGCTTCTGATCTTGATATATTCTAAACTAGCAGGATTCATTTGCTCTACTCCTCCTAGTAACGAATTTACTGAGTAAAAACTACAAACACTGAGACTGTACATCCCAAAAGACAATTCATCTAATATTGCATAACTAGTCCAATCTGTCTTTAAATCCATTTCATAGATGGTCAGAGCCCTAGGAAGTGAATATGCAAGTTTCTGACATCCCTGAATCACAAGTTTTGTTAAGGAAGGAAGATGAGTGGGTAGGCCCTTTATTAGCTCAGGACAGCTTCTTATGTAAAGTGCCTGAAGGAGGGGGAAAGCTCCAGCTTCATCATTCCACTCGCGCCATTGCCGCATCCTTTCAAACCTTAAAATCTCAAGAGATCCAAATGGCTTCCTTATGCAGCTTCCATAGAACTCATGATCAACAGATGAAACTCCAGAAAATCCTGTGATTGAGAGGTCTTTTAGAGATGGTAACTGCCCAAGTGGTGGCAAGGATGAGCAATTGTTACATTCGCTGAGCTTCAAGGACACTAAATTCACAAGGGAAGAGTCTCCAACCCAATCTGGAAAGAAAGTACCTCTATAACCATAGATAAAAAGGTGTTCCATGTTGACATGAGGCTGTAATTGCCCAAGTACACATCCTGCAGGCTCTGCATTCTTCTCAATTTCATAACCCCATTTTAACTCCAGCTTCTTTAGATGCTTCTTTTCCTTCAAATTGGCTTCCGACGCATCTTGAACACTAACAACATTCTGTAGATTTTGAACCCCAACTTCCCTTAGATGCTGAAGCTTGCCCAACTCTGTGATGTTAGACGCACTATGTTTTCCTATAATGAAATCTGTCAACTTATGGAGCCTTGTTAGGTTACACATATTTTGTGGCATTTCTTGCACTTTTGAGCATCTTATATCAAGATAACACAAGTTTAGTAAACTTTCCATGTTGGATGGCAGCTCAACAAGAGATTTGCACTCATACAAGATTAAAGTTTGCAAATTGTACAAACCACCCATTGATTCAGGTAACCTTGTAATCGATGATCCACTGAGATTCAAATACCTTAAATGTTTCAAATTGCCTATCGATTTAGGTAACTTAGTCACGCGATAACAGGAAGACAAATATAATACTCGCATGTGCTTGAGTGATGACAATAAATCATACATTTCTTCATACTCCATGTAAGCAGATGACCACCGAGAATTCAGAAATAAGGTGCGGACAGGTTGGCTTTTGTAGATATCTTCAAAGTTCTTCAAATCCTTGTATTTTCCACTTACATGTGATAAATAGCGAATCGTTTTAGGAATCTTGCATGAATCATCATCCTCCAACCTGAAGCAAAATTCTCCAAAT
Source organism: Vernicia montana (assembly GCA_949750685.1). NCBI lineage: Eukaryota > Viridiplantae > Streptophyta > Magnoliopsida > Malpighiales > Euphorbiaceae > Vernicia > Vernicia montana. The sequence continues at coordinate 8,538 of CATKHJ011300196.1, forward strand.
ACAAATTTAGCCAAGTCATGTATGAGGTCGTGCATAACAAAGGATGATTGGGAATGAGATGATTGTTGAAAAAGCGACCTTGATACAAGATCAGAAAAGTACTCATTCCCTATGTCCTCTGCTTCCTTATTAACTTTGGGTTGGACTAGAAAACCCTCTGCCATCCATAAAAGGACTAGTTCCTCCTTTTGGAATTCATAATCCTTTGGAAACATTCCACAATAAGCGAAACAACGTTTCAGATATGATGGGAGATAATAATAGCTCAATCTTAAAGCTGGAAAAATGTTATCATTTGACAAATTCCATAAATTGCTTGTCAATACCATCTCCCACTCATTAACATCTGTTTTGGTATGCAAGAGACCTCCAAGAGTTTTCGCAGCTAAAGGTAAACCTTTACATTTCTTAACTATTTCTCTGCCGATCTGTTCCAAGGCTGGATATGAACTTGAATTTTCATCTCGAAATGCACGCCTTTTGAACAAAGACCAACATTCATCATCATTTAATTCCTTTAGGCGATAAATTGTAACAGTATTCATGGCTAATGCTACTTGTTCATTGCGGGTTGTAACCACAATCTTACTCCCCTCTGCCCCAAACCTCAAAGCCGTCTCTAAAACCTCCCACTCATCCTGCTTATCATTCCAAACATCATCTAAAACAATCAAAAAAATTTTCTTCTCCAGCTTATTCTTTAGCTGAAGTTGAACCTGATTTAGACTAGTTAGTGTCCTAGTATCAAGATCCTGCCCAATAACCTCCTCAAGAATAGCCTTAGTTAACTTAAAGACGTCAAATTCTTCTGAAACACAAACCCATGCTTTGACTTCAAAATGCTCTTGGACACTACTAGCATTATAAACAAGCTGAGCAAGGGTGGTTTTACCTATCCCACCCATACCCACAATAGAAATCACATCCAAATCCTTACTATGAGACAGTAACAACTCTATTATGGCTTTTTTGTCATCACTCCTACCATAAACATCAGATTCAATCACCAAACAAGTTGATGGTATTTTTTGTGATAATGGGTTTTTCCCAATACCCTCTATCAAACCAAGGGTATCTTTTTGTTTCACAACAAATTCAAGCTTCTCAAGAATCTCTTCTAACTTTTGTTCTACCCTCTTATTAAATTGATTACCAAACAAGGTAAAAGTTCGCACCTTTTGTCTTCGAGAATCCAATTTGGATCTCAAAGCTTCATAAGCAATTTCATCCAACAAGTCATCGGCTTCAAAGACAAAATTTTTAATGTCATCAACCCATTTTTTAACAGCTTCTTTGGTGATCTGCTTCTCCTCTGCATCATCGAGCAATCCGTTGACGTAATTCAATACTGTATGCAATTTCTTCAGCAGTTGATCGTTCAATTTTCGGCCATGAAAGAAGTCAAGTAGCTCTCGAGAATTCATCCGATCGAACAAAACTTGAAGGAAAGCGGAGAGAAATGCTCCTCCTACTAATTCCCCTGCCATTGCTTATCCAATTTGAGTAAAGAGTAAAGACACAAGTGATCAGATCAAGTAGAAAGAATAATTTCCAGAGTCTTTTGGAACTAACTGGTAGTTTTGCACAGTTAAGTCGATTTTTGGGTTAAAAACTTAAAATAAATGTAGAAATAAGTTTAAAAAATTGCAAATGTTTCATTTGT
>CATKHJ011300241.1:0-13143 GCA_949750685.1 Vernicia montana
AAAATATTTTTTTAATTATTTTCATTAATATTTTTTAATTATTTTTTATATTAAAATATTCTTTTTAATTCCTCTAATTTAAACTTTATTTAATTTTTATAAATTCATAAATTTTAGTGATTTTGGGTTATTTACGCCCAAAAGGGTATAAACATAATTCAGTGACTAACTGATCATTGCAACTTCCACTCTCAGCTCCTTTTCATCGCCATGGTATATGACTCACCACCACCACCACCACCACCACCACCTCTAAAAACCACCGCAATTCTCTCTATTTCTCTGCTCAATTTGATTAACCTTTTTTTTTTAACGGCAGGACTACTTGAGGACGGTGGTGCCTTCACAACTCGTCTCCGAGCGAGGCTCCAATCTGGTTGTCATCAACCCAGGTACTACTCCTATTGTTAATTGGCCCATCAGAAATTTCAGAAAACAGTTACAACAAGTTTGATTTTCTATTTTGGTTGCGATGCTGCTCAGGTTCTGCAAATGTTAGAATAGGCTTTGGGACTCAGGACACTCCCTTTAATATCCCTCATTGCATTGCTCGCTATACCAACCAAACGCCCAAATTAAATGTTCGAGATCAGGTTCAACACTTTTCTTCTCTCTTTTTATTGTTTTCTAAACTTTTCTTAGATATTTACTTCAGTTTTCCCTCCCTCTCTTCTTTAGATGCTGAATTCTCAGGTTACAGCAGTACAGCACATGGATCGCGAGAAGTCATATGATATTGTAGGTTATAATTTGCATTTTATTTCATTTTCTCTTGGTGTTCATTCAACAGTTTTAGCTGTTTATGAATTTTGTTTGGTTTTTTTCTTGTCTCCAAGATTGCTTCGTTATTGAAGATACCTTTTCTGGATGAAGAGGTTCCCAACAGTTCTTTCCCGCGAAAGGTATGTCAAAATGATTAGCTCTATATATGCTTTTCATACTGATTTGTGTGATTGTAAGTAGAATTAGAAACAAAGCTCCGTTTCTGCTTTCATTTGTTGTTATAGTTACAGAATAAGGCATTTGACTTGTGTGCATAGGCTTTGTTAAATTGGTTATTGGAATTTGTAAGCAATTTTTCGTCACTCATGTTGCATTTGGTGCCTTGGTAAGAATCTCTATCTGTGGGCAGGAAGAGTTTATGACTATTTTTGGATGTATGCTTGGTGCTTCGAGGCCTTGTCCTCTTTGCTTGCCTATCTTGCTTATGTACTAGATGAGATTTTAATGATGGTTTGCATCAAATGCACATTTCTCAATAACTAGTGTTCCTAGGATTAGGAAGGTTTGGAGGGTTGAGTTTCCTTGAGGAGAGTCATGACTGTGCTTCCACAGACGTGGTCTGACGTGAGGATATTGCTTCAGGTCTGAGTATGATAACCCAGTTAGCTATTTACCTCATACCATTTAAGCATTTTACAATATCTAACATGAGAATCACTTCTTAGGCGTTGTACACTATCTAAACATTGCTAATGAACAATTTTCCATTTTATTAGGCCTGAAGAATTCTCTCTCTCTCTCTCTCCTAACTCTTTGCTTTCTGATGCCTTGTTCACCTGTGAGCCCACATTTTGAAGTTGAATGTCTTTCAAAGCCTGAAAAGAATGAAGAATGGAAAGCAACAACTTAAATAGCCATATATTGCATGACACATTAACACTTACTTTTACACTTTATATTCAAATTATTTTTTGTCTGCTTCTTAGCCTATAAGAGAGTTAACTAGTATAGGAAGTGTCATCCAATTTCCTTTGGTCATTAGTTGATTTTGTTCTCCAACTTCTTTTCTTTTAGTATTCACTTCTTGCCCAAAACATGTGTTTGTGGTCAAATCTAAGAATTTATTTAGGAACTGCAAATTAAATGGACAAGGAAGTGCATACTTGTAGCTTGCTTATAAGTTATAATTATAAAACTAAGGGAGTTTTTCTGCAGATAGGACGCGTTGATGGATATAATCCACATAGTGGCAGGAAGGATATGGCTTTTGCATGGGCTAATGTACATGATCAGGAAACTAATTCTTCTTTGGCATCAGGTAATAAATAGAATTGTAGTTGATTGTTACTTTGAGCTGACTTTTAGATTATATTTGTTAAGATATATCCATCTTAAAATTTTTTACTACTCTTTTGGTGGGCATCTTATTCAAGATGGAAATTATATACCCTATTTCCTTCAGAATTTGTATACAAATCTTGCTTGTTGTCCAGTTAATTTTTTTTTCTGGTATTGCACATATTGATGGGTTGTGCAAGATCTTGTGGAGATACTGGTTGTTCAATTGCTGCAAGAGCATAGTGACCCAGCGAGGAAGCGAGGGGTAATAAAGCTAGAACACGTCTACGCCTCAAACATCCTTGAGTCCATAAGGAAAGATCAATTTTAGAGTTCACCAGGAATAAAAGAAACTGAATTTTTATTGATAATGAGAGATCTACTCAACTATTACATAATATGCCTATTTATAAGGCAATAAATTCTAAATAAGAAATAATAAAATTACTAAATAGGACACTTAAATATTCTAGAATTACTTGAAAAATAAGAAAAAAAATCTAAAATTAATCAAAAATTACAATTATTATAATCATTAAAATAATTATAAAAATATATGATCACCGCATCATACTCCTCCACTTCAAGGAAACTCGACCTCGAATTTATAGTTTGAAATTGAAATCTTCCATGCCAAACAAATAGATACTTAGAATATACTAGTGTCTTCACATAAGCATTGGATATTAAAAAATAGCTGATATTACACCATTGAATTTTAAGGCATGGACACAGGATTGGGAAATATGGGACATTATGGGGATTGTGAACATATAGTTTGATACACCTATATCAGTAAACAACTGATAGTTTGATACACCTATATCAGTAAACAGCTGATATAAGTACCGAAGAGTACAACCTTTTTATTTCTGCCAACACGGTTATGAGTCTCAATAGATGTAAAACACTCATTCTCCTCTCTTTATTTCCTTTCATCCCTCTAGTCTCTAGACTCCAGATTTAGCTTCAAAATACTGCTATTTTGAGATCCAGAAACTTGATTTTCTTAGTTATAAGCAGTGCTTCGAAAGTTTTGATCAAAGTAAGGTGTTATTTTGGTTTTTTAGTCATTTGGCATCATTTGTTTTAAACAACTATAAATTGTTCAATCAACAAGATCAGTGCATAGTTGGTTGAATTCTTGTTTTAATATTGATTTCAGACATTTTGTGGATATTGTTAAAAAATTCAAGGCAGATATTATCAGATACCGCAATAATTCCATGATTTAAAACCTTGGGTGGGCTTGTTTGGTAAGTGAGCAGACCAGTTTTAAATAGTTTAATGATGCAACCTGACCTACAAGCTGTCCTACGCCATTTAGTGTGCAGTTAAGCTGACATCAATTGGTGGACATGGTGTGACCAAGCATGGGTACCATGCTGTGAGCAAACTAGGGGTTATTCACATTGCTTGACAGAGTGAAACAAAACTGAGAACAAATATAAACACCCCTTAGTAAGGGAGATCTTAAATGACTTTGATACTGTTTCCTTTATTGTGTATGCTTCTGATTGGTAGACAGTATATCAATGTGTTCTTTATTCCTTTTGCCCAGAAGCAGTAATTTTTTTTGCTAGATATTACTGAACTAATGAATAAATTCACACTCCAGACACATGAAAATTAGAACATACAACTTTCTTGCCTATTTTTTTTTCCTGTACTTTGAATCTTTACTCGCATGGCTGATTTTTAATTTAACCAACCATGGGCTAGATGATGAGGGAGCTTGTAAGGGCTAATCATTAACCATATGATTGGATGTATCTTGAACTATGAAGCTTGTTTAATTTGTTTGTCTGATGGTGTATCCACACCCTTAAAGCATCCAGAAAACAATTGAAGGTCAATTTATATGGAACTTGAAGCATCATATACTTTTTCTAATGAGAAGACCATTCATACTTTCTTTTATTATTATTTGCTCTTTTTGTTTACTGTATGACTACACTTTGCTTCTGACTTATATTTGATTAATCGTGATTGATCATCAAAGTTGGTTACACTATTTTGGATTGCTGTTGTATCTCTAACTTATGAATATTGTTTGGGCAGAAAGACCAGCAAATGAAGGTCAGATTGGTGAATCCTTTGAGAAGCCTGAAAGTACAGATTCCAAGGAGCCCAGTACAAGTAAACGTAAGTACAGAGGATTCATTTGTGGTGAGGAAGCACTTAGAATATCCCCAACAGAGCCATACTGCTTACACCGCCCTATTCGCAGAGGTCACTTAAACATTTCGCAACAATATCCCATGCAGCAGGTGTGTTTCTTATGTTAATTAGTTTCCTTGTGCATAATGCGTATATTGCTAACCACTGACTAGCATTAATTTTGTTTATGTATATTTCTTCACTAGGCGGAGAAAGATGTACAAGTTTTCCTCTTAGGTTATGACATGGTGCCATATGGTGTTACTGCATCTGTTTTGTTTCTGAAAAATTATTGTTGATATCTTATCAGAAATAGTTGCATCATTCTGATATGAACTAGGCATAATATTGATTCTCTTATGTTCTTAAGTTTTAGCAAACACATTTTCTAATAATGTATAATTATTTTCTTATTTCTTAGGTGCTTGAGGACCTGCATGCTATTTGGGATTGGATTCTGATAGAAAAACTGCATATCCCTCACTCTGAAAGAAACATGTATGCTGCCATCCTTGTTTTGCCAGAAACATTTGATAATCGCGGTAAAAATATGTTGATAATTTTTTCTATATAGGTCTCGATGTCTTCAGTGGAGAAATCTAGTTTGTTATTTTTATTTTGGCCATGGGTGGAAACTAAACATCTGAAGGGTGTTATTAAAATATCAACCATGATTAAAGCAAGATCTTATTAAAAAAAAAAAAAAATCCAAGTTAATGTCATTATGCATCATATGCTTATCTTCAGATGTTTGAGGAAAATAATTAGCTTGACTTATTATTTGGAGAATCTTGTAACTTTTTCTTTTCATACTTTTCAAAAGCAGAAATAAAAGAAATGATATCTGTGGTACTGCAAGATTTGCGATTTAGTTCAGCAGTAGTACACCAGGTCAGAAACCCCTTCTGTCTTGTTTTTAACGGTCGGCAGCTTATCTCTAATAATCTTTTGATGCTGAATCAGAATGTGCATTTTTTTTTGGTGAAGAAAGTTTGATTTATCCTAGCATCAATCAGTTTGTGACATCGCATGTTTCTTTGGTCTTTTCCTTGGGTTTAGGAATGATCCAAATGATTGGATGATCTCTTTTTATATCAAATTAATTTTTCTTCTCTGCAAATATGGTGTTTGTTTGGCATTCAGGTTCAAATGACTTCATCAAGAAAGCCCAGTTTTAGTTGTTGCAAACATTAGTTTGAAATGGCTTTTTTGGAGCTTGGAACTGCTTTTATTAAAAAAGCAACATTTTAGATGTTACTTCAAAAAGTAGTTCGAAACTGTTAGTTATAGCTATTTTGGAGTTTTTATGACAAAACTTGGTAAAATTTTACCAGAAGTGTAATTGTTATTAATCAACATATTTAAGGTGGTGCTTTCCACAATAGCAGCTACAAGAATGATGCCTAAACAGACCTCCCATCATTCTACAGCATCATTGTTTTTGAATATTATATGAACAATAAACTCCTTTTAGATTACTTTCTAATATATAAAAAATAACTAATATTTTTTTGCAAAGTTTGGCTTTTTTCTTTTAAGAAAACTCTTTAACTTAACCTACATTTGCCACCATTATTGACAGTACAATAACTGTTGTTGCTTAGTTTGTTCTGATTTTACAGTGACTTCGATTATCTGATATATAATTGGAATTTTAAAAAAGACTTAAATACAATTAATATACTCAGTGAAAATGTTTTCCCCCTTGAAAAGGAAAAACATATGGATACCCCTTTAACTATGCTTTGTTTCGAACTTTTCTTTTACTGCTTGGAGTATCTTGCTTTAAATGATTTCCATCCAATCCTTTTTAAGTTATCATCAGTTTGTAAACAACGTAATGTGCCCTTTTCCACCATGATTAGAAAAAGATACCAGAAAAATTGTTGAAATTTTAGTTTGGTAATTAATTTTGTTGAATGATTCAAAATAACTAACATTAATCGAAATTTTTGCAAATTGAGATGCCTCCTTTGAGAAAAACAAGGAACTAACACTTTCTCAGTTTCTCCTAAAAGCAGCCCACAATTCTCATATTCTAAACAGAACCTGATTTTTCCTTCTAAATAATATGTAGTAATTTAAGCTATATTTTCATTTTCTAGTATTCAACTTTTCACATCAATCCATATTATAGCTATGCCAATACATATCATTTTTTTCTCTTGCTTTTTCGTGTCTATTACTGTTTTTTAGTCTCAATTTGCTTTATCCTTAGTTTGAGAGCAAGAATGGAAATGCCAGTTTAATCTCATGTGAGAGTGATGCTATAATAATTTTCTACCATTTGTTTGCTGCTGTATGCGGTCCTCTTTTCTGATATACTTAGCATTGTAGTATATGCTCCTAGTATATTATGATCATCATTTTTCTAAATGATTATCACAGGAAGGTCTTGCTGCAGTTTTTGGGAATGGGTTGTCAACAGCATGTGTTGTAAATATTGGTGCTCAGGTGACATCTGTCATTTGTATTGAGGTAATTGCAGTGTATACTAAATTTGACTTCTATAAAGCATCTAGAATTTGCTGTGCAAATGTGCTTGTTTTGCCAAGGTTCTAATTATTGATCGTGTGTCTGCCCATGTTATTTGAGGGGCTGACATCCTTTATGACAAACTTAACTAAAGTCCTGCAAAGGAAAATATGTTTAATGCTAACAAAACATGATTCCTTTGCTAATATTCTTACTCCTGCAAGGATATGACGAACTATTTTTCCATCTTTCCACCACCATAGCATCACCATGATTATTATCATTTGGTGTTGCTGAATTTCAGAACTTTTTTGGGCACCTTTCTCACCATAATTGCCATCAGTACTGCCACCTTCATCATTATTGGTTCCCTGGTCATACTGTTACATGTTATTGTTGCTTTCTTTAATCTTATACAATTTTCAATGCTATCAATCATCCCTTCATTTTAAAATCATCATAATTTTTTTGTATCATTATTGGATTCATGCATGACTTTCTACTTCTAAATACCACTCTAGCCCCTTTTTCATACTTTTGAATCCAGCAAAATTGAGGAAAATACGTTTTTGTTGTGTATTCCCCCCACTCCCCTGGCCTTATTTTCTCCCTGAGTTTCTTCTTCTTATGGCTAATAAGAATATGACAGTACTAAATAGAGATGCCAAGGCTTAGTCTGTTATGAGAATTAACTAGTTTCTGCTTTGATGTTCAGGAAGGAGGGGCTCTACCTAATACAGAAAAGACTTTGCCATTTGGTGGAGAGGTTCAGATTCTGTTTTCACCTATCAATTCATTACTGAACAAGTGAACCTGTTTATAAATTTCAGTATGCAAGGAAATTGCTGTTGCTTGAATTTTGTCTATAGCCTTAATGGATGCTTTTTATGTTTTCCTCAAAAACCAAACATTTAATTTCACATTTTTTACATGGTAAACTTTCACTTGCTACCATCAATCAAAGTTTCTATAAACTTTGTAGCAGAAGATACAATGGACCCTTTGATTGAGAACTATAACATAAAATAACATATGGAATAAATTGCTTTATCACGTTCTTAATTACCCATGGTAGGGTGGAAAGTCGCATTGGTTGAGCATTTTTGGATTTGGTTTACTATGATATTTTCAACTTAATGACTTCCACATTGTAGCATAAGTTATTACATGGTACATTTTTGTTGAAATATGCAAGGTCTCGTAACCTTAGAATTTTGCTTTTAGCCTTTTTCTAACACAGTTCCTTATGATAAGCACTGATAGTTCACTTTGAAGTCTTGCTTTATAATAATTGTTATTATGCTATATGATGTAAAAGATTAGTTTTTTATGCAAAAATCAAAGAAAGAAATAATGAAAATGCATTAGTGGATCGCCAAAAATTGAACTTGAGTAGTATTTTCCCCTTGTGATATGGATGGACAACAGATAAGATGTCCCTTCAAAATGTGATGCACAAGAATTTGCTCAGAAAGAAGAAGGAAATCCCCTTGTGCAAATCTCATGCATTCCCTCTTATTTAATGGTTCTGAGTTACTGGTTTGAACTGGTGAACTTAAAAATGCCATTTGTTGATTATTTTAGGTGGAAGAAGTTGATTTAGGATAATTTTGCCTCATATTCCAACAAAAATGATAATTTCATCAGCACTATAGTTTTCAGCTTTTGCATAATTTGTTCATTCAAGTTTTCTATTTCTGCAAATACACATTCTTTTTGTATTTGTCTTATGCTTGGAAATTTTTGCTTAAACTTCTATTTTGTATTGATAGTATTTTGCTTAAAGTAGTTAACAAGTATGCTTCTTCAGGATATATCGAGATGCCTACTGTGGACTCAGAGGCATCATCAGACATGGCCACAAATTCGAACGGACATTTTGACAAAACCTATAGATTTGCTGATGCTCAACAGACTGAGGGAGTCTTATTGTGAGATCAAGGTGATTTTGTGAATTGACACCACTGTCATGCTGCTGAACTTGTGAGAAAATTTGTGGGCCTACTTTTCTCTTATGAAAATAAGTTTCCTGTCCATAAATAATAAATTGTTATGCATTTCATTTTTACTTCAAACTGTTGTCTTGTTTGAAAAAGTTTATAATCCCTTTTGATCTTTCAAGTTGAAAATTTGCAGTATTTTGTTGATTGCCTTCAAATCATGAGGAAAAATTTGAAACATGATTAATACCTCTATATGATGTTTATGTATTCAGTTGAGTTTCCATGTCCAATAAACCATGCATGGGTTTTCTTTCTAAACATTTTATCTTGTAATTTTAGGTTGTAACCAATATAAGTTTTTCTCTTACTAAAAATCACGACTTCATTAATTCTTGATAGCTTGAAGTCTATCTATGGACTAATTTTTCAGTTATTATTCTTTCTGCTAAAGTTATTTACTGAAACTTCTTCTGATATTACATCATAAACTATATATTTTTACAGAAATTGTGTATAGTAGGAATTATAATACTTGTTGCCAATACTTATCGTTCTAGTTAGCATGTTATGGGCTGCCAAACATTCCTGGGAGTGCTGACATTGATATGGCCCTAATGGCCTAACCTTTTGGCATCTTTGGTTGAAATAGCCACTCTCTAAAACCTGCACATTCAACATGGCAATTCAAGACCTTTATGATTGTTCTGGATGATGAATTAATATCCCCTCTAACTGATAACTGTATCTCATTTCCTTTGTAACTTTTGTGTATAGGAGGGAGAGGTCGATGCTGTAGTTGTAGTTCATTCTTATGAGGATGGCATGCCAGCTGGATCTCATAAGACTCGGCTAATCGCGCTTAATGTTTGTCTTCCTGTGATGAAAATTTTCTATATTTGTTCTCTTCTTAAAGGATGTTTTCCTGAGCTTAACTATACACTTGGCGGTTCTTTCTCAAACAGGTACCTCCTATGGGTCTGTTCTTCCCAACGCTTTTGGTTCCAGATGTATATCCTCCACCACCCCGTTCATGGTAGTAATATTTATTAACTTTTCTTGTTATCCACCAGCTTGATTGCCTGTACTAGTAAAACAATAGTAATCACTGCCTTTGATACTTGTCACTAGGTTCCATGACTATGAGGATGTGCTAGAAGATACATGGCATTTAGAATACCCTAGAAGACCCGACATATCAGATGGTATATTTCCGGGCATTAATGTTGGATTACAGTTGTGGGATAACTATCCAGTTTTCCCTTCTAAGCCTAACAAAGAAGAGAAAGTTGGTCTTGCAGAGGCTATCACCAGTAGCATTCTTTCAACAGGTAAGACTTTCATACAATTCTTCTGTTGTCTTACATTGAACTGTTTGATACTTAAATGATTTGGTTTTCTGTTGACAGGTCGTATAGACCTCAAGAGAAAATTGTTCTGTAGCATACAATTGGTGAGTTTTGATTGCAAAATTGTCAGCATGAGATTATACGTTCTTAAGATTTCTTGTAGACTGGAAGATTGACGTAGGTTTGTGTTCTAGATTGGTGGATTTGCTTTGACACCTGGTCTTACTTCTGCAGTGGAGGAGAGGTTGGTTCCATTTTGATGTTAGAAGTAGTTCATGTAATTGTCCGAGTGCTGCAGTGAGTGTAATCTTTGCATATGATGTGCCAAAGAATAACATGCCTCAATTCAACATTGTACTCATTCCTGTTGCGTGCAGTTTTGATTGATGATTGGGAGTACTTTAGTTGAATAAAGTACTCAAATAACTAAAAGGATTACATTTGCTTACAATTATCTGCCATATAATTTTCTGAAACAATAGCTTAGACCACTAGATTTGTGCAAAATTGATATACTGCTACTAACAATTGAGATTAGACAATTCTATACTCCAAATAATAGGTAAAGCTTACTTAGAATCCAAACTGGCCATTTTTTGTTTAATCCTTATGTTTTCATTAGATGAATAAAAATTAAATCAGAAAGAGAAAGGGGGCATAGTTGGGGGAGCAAAAAAATGATTTCTTGGAATGTCTGTGTTTATCAAGAAAACATGTCATTTAGGTGCTGCTTAAAATACAATGGACTGATTTAGTTCTCATGAAAGTATACCTTAACTGTCCTTTCCCTTACTCAACTTCTCCTTTCTTATTGCAGGGTTTTACATGCAATTCCCTCGAATGAAGCAATTGATACCGTTGAGGTTAGATTGCACTTCTATATTTTTCATCTTTATGGCTGGGTGGTTGTTTATGCCATTGTTTTCCTTATACAAACTATTATACTTTGCAAAGAAAATAAAGCACCTTGGCCCATATTAAAGGCATAATTTACTTGAGGAATATTGATAAATCATTTAATGTAACTAGTCACTAAATACAGAGGATAATTTTGGGACATCTCAAAATGGTAAATTCAGACGATTATTAAGGGATGGGAAGTGCTACTTTTGTAAGGCACTGTCATTTTATTTAGGAAGTTCCTGCATATAATATATGACATATACAGCATTTTATACTTTCCAAAACTCATATCTGAATCGACATCAATGCTTGTGTCCATGACTCAGTTTCTACAGATCATAGATTAAAACGTGATAGTTTATTTTGAATTTCCAAGATCTTTTGTATCAAAAGAATTCCTAGATTTTGCAGTATTTAGTAGATTCATCAATCAGTAATTAACGACTATAGGTGATTTTATGTTGTGAAATAATATTACAATTGATGAGTTAAGCTTCTAGAGAGGTTGCTGTTAGTTTACTTGTAGAAATATAATTTTGTCTTACTGATGATGCATGAAAATGTTATTGTTCTTATTGACAAAGGATTTTTAGCATACTGTGATAGTACTTGTATCTTGCGCGCTACCTCTTTTATTGTTTTTATCAAGTTGTGGATTTCAGACATCGATATTGTACACCTTTCACATTTGTTAAATAGGTTCTGCAGTCAAGAACAAATCCAACCTTCGTGGCGTGGAAAGGTGGAGCAGTAAGTCCAGCAATCACTACCCTTGTATTTACATTTTAAAATTTTTCCTTTTGCTGGTTCACATGCATGTTTGGCCATCATGATCAAGTTAATGATGTTTTATTCTTGGGTCAACTTTGGCAAATGCTTTATTCTATAAGTTAGAATCTTCATATGGTCCAATAGGTTAAATGCGATGGCAGCTTACTTTTAATTCATGGATTGACATGGCATTTCATGTCTCTTCTGTTGTCAATTGCAGATCCTTGGAATTCTTGATTTTGCTCGGGATGCTTGGATACACAGGGAGGAATGGATTCGCAATGGGATTCACGTTGGTAGTGGCAAAAAATACAAGGATTCTTACTATCTTCAAGCACAAGCTATGTGTTATATAAATTCTTAAAGGTGACGGGAAGCAATTATTTGGTTTAGAATTAGCAACTTCTGAAGTATTAATATTTGTAACAGTTTATTATTCAGTATTTTTGGGGCAAGTTTAAATGACTATTTGGAAAGCTATGTTTTTCTTTGGGCAGGTAATTTAGAATGTTGAAAGTACGCTAATATACCCACAAGTGGCATGCCCAAACATGTGCTTTTCCATTGTCATCCTCTACAACTATGCCATTTTACCTTATATATGGTATTACTGGTTTTGCATCCTCTCCTTTAGATTGAAGAGACTGGTATATTATACTGGAGGAGATGAGCAACTGTTTGGGGTTTTTATTTGTGCAGCTGCTAAATGGCAGATTCTATTTTTATTACCTCCAATAGCATGTACTACTTGTAGAAGACCAAATTTCCGAGCTTTATTCATCCTAATCGCCAAAGACACCATCAAATGTTTCAAGCTTATGTATTGCTTATACAGAATCATTTGTAGTTGTAGAGTGAACTCAGCTTTCATTTCCTGTTTTTTTTTTCCCTCATTTTGTGCCATAGCTTTGGAACTTGGATGCTAATGTTAACTACATTTGGCCCAATAGTCTGGATTTAGCGAATTTAATTTAAATTGCCACTTCCTGCTCATAATCCTGTATGTGGAGTTGAGATGCTTTCAGGCACAAAATATAGGATGTCAACAAGATGCTTATAGATATAATTAATAGGCTAGGCATAGGTATTGATAACGATCTAGATTTCTTCAATTGAACTCGGGTAAAAAATCTACAATAACAACAATAATTATTTATTTATAAAATAGAAATAATTTTATATTATAGATATATTTTTTCAGAATAATATTTATACACTCACCTTTTAAAATCATAAAAAAATAATTGAAAAATGTTACGTGGATTTACTACTAGTATAAATAGAAAACAAACACAATATTGAGCAGCCTATTTTCATATAGACGATAAAGGGCACTTGGCCAGGGACTTTTTTTTTTTTTTTTGGCCAAAGCTTGGCCAGGGAGAATATGGTTATATTGTAGACACACTTCTAGTGACTAGTGAGAACTAAATTGTAATCCCACATCGAAAAGAAAAACAAGGCAGTGCAAACCACTTCCTATA
>CATKHJ011300844.1:0-15920 GCA_949750685.1 Vernicia montana
AGAAAAGGGAACATGCAAAGCAAAGGAGAAAATAAAATAGATATAGGCAATATAAAGGAAACTAAACTAAAAATAAAAAGCAAACAAAACAACAAAGAAAACAAAATAAAATTCTAAAATAAATAAATAAAATAAAAGGAAAGAAGATAAATACCTTTCAAAGACGAGGCTTGGGGACGTATGGACGGAGCGAACGACCGGATTGCAATTCCACCTTGACTTGGCGAAACAACAGCCTTTGAACAGCTACTAGGACGACGCTTTTGGGACTCCCTCAAACTGATTTGAGGGGAGGAACCATTAAACGACCACCCAAAACAGAAATAAAACTTTAAACTAGAAAGGTAGTTCTTTCGAATCAAGCCTTAAAAAAACTGTTTGCTTTTGATCAATTGATTTGATTTAGCAAGAGGTGAGTGTTCAAATGAATTGAGAAAATGGGGTTTATATAGGTAGAGAGGCTAGGAGGGTTTTACACATTTTTCAATGTGGGAAAGCGGACTTGAAGTGTCAAAACCGCACACGAGCCTTCTGAAACCGCACACGAGCCTTTCTAGACCGCACAGACCAGCCCATGACCGCACAGCAAGAAGCATGACAACACAGAGCCAATTTGGAACCGAACAGGGGCTGTGCGGTTCCGTACAGGCATTGTGCAGTCCCAAAGTAGGCCTGTGCGATCACCTTGGTAGCCGTGCGATTTTTGACACCCGATTTCGCCGATTTTCACTGTTTTTGCTCATTTCATGTCTGTTTTACATGATTTCAGTTGCGTTGTGCTCGTTATTCAATCCTAGATGATATGAGGATAGTTCAGAGGCCAAATGGGTAGGTCTCGGGTCCCAGGTCTCGAGGCTCATATTCTCAATTTTTGGGATTTCAGCGATTTCGGCTTCCAGATGTCTGTTTATCGAGTCTAGGTGCCTCTAGAGTTCAAATGTATACTGGAGGGTGTAAAATTAAGGGTTCACAAACATGTATTGTTTCATTATTACATGATCGCTATTAGGAGCTTTTAGAGTCCGCTTCTCAGCCAACTGAGGGATCTACAGCTCCTGCAGAGCCTGACACCACACAACTATTCCTCCAGGGTGCAGTCGGAGAGAAGAAGAGGAGGGTGTATGGTATGGGTGCTAAGGCACCCACTTTTTTTAGCCATGGATCATCCAGCAGCTCCACTACGAGGTCCTATACTACAGAGATCCCTGATCCGGTGGAGACACGACTTCAGCAAATGGAGAATTGGATAGAGTCCACGCTATTTGAGTATCAGCACACGCAGTTTCAGTTAGACTTGCGGGTCCGAGATATCATCAGAGAAGTGCTTTCTGAGTATCTCAGTCTAACTCGCACATCTTCTTCTGCTCCAGCATCACAGCAGCAGCAGCAGGACCCGCCCCAGGATCCCTCCCATGACCCCATCTTGTAGCATTTTTTTCACATTTGTATTATTTTTTCATACATGTACAGTACTAACATAAATAATATTTGTTATATTGGATTTTATATTTTATTTATTACATTTTCATTTAAAAGACATTTTTTTCTATATAAAATGTCTTTTATTTAAATATTTTTATATAAATTGAATTTTAAAAAATAATTTACGACGGATTATAAATTGAATTTTTAAAAAAGAATTAGCGATGGATTAGAGACAGATTTTCCATTGCTAATTCAAAACAGTACTCGTCATTTTAGCGACATCTAGTGACGGAATAATCTGTCACTAAATTTAGCGACATATTAAAGAAGGAAAAATCTTCGTTAATACATAACAAATCATCGCCAAATTAGCGATGGATATTTAAGTCAGCGACGGATAAAATCGGTCGCTGAAGTTAGCGACAATTTAATCCATCGCCAACACCGTTGCTGAATTTAGCGACGGCTAGTCCGTCGCTTAAATTCAGCGACGGATAAAATCCATTGCCTTTATTTAGTGAGGAGCATTTTAGCGACGGATTAAATTCGTCGCAAATATTTTTTAGCAACGGATTCTTATCATTTAGCGCGTTAAACTGACAGATTCTAGTAATGCCATCTGGGATCTTAATATCGAAAGAGAAAATTTTGAGAAATTGTGAGTTAAATGAATAATTAAAGCCTCACACACAAGGTGTTCGTGGAAATGTCGAGCTGAACAATGTGTTGCAACTTGCAAGTGAAGGAGACTTTGGAAGATACCCAGATGAGAGATTTGGAGGGTTTTATGGGTTTTTAGTGAAAAACAAAGTAAGAAAGAGAAATAAAAATGATTGATTTATTTTTTTATTTTCAGCAAAAAAAAAAAAAAAAAAAAAGGATGAAGATGGAAAAAGAAGATCAAGTAGTTTGAGAAAGAGTTGAGAGAAAAATAATTCTCTTAATTCACGTATATAAAATTTTATTTTTGGCAAAAAAAAATTTGTCATGTGTCATGATTCAAATGATTTGTTATTTTAATTAAGAATTTTAGTTGGAATCACGTTAAAAAAAATACAGAGAAAATTAATTCTCTCAATTCACGTGCATAAAATTTTATTTTTGACAAAAAAAAAAATATATCACGTGTCATGATTCAAATAATTTATCATTCTAATTAGAAATTCTAGATAGAATCACGATAATAATATATAATTTCTCCAAACATGAAAGATTTCTTAAAGTTGACAGCTTGACTTGAATCCTTTTCGTAAGCTAACAGAATATCCTTTCATAACTTGAGATTCCTGCAAGTTTGATTTAAAAAAATGGGACAATCATCAGCTAAAAAAATAAATAAGTTATTGTCTAATTAAATTAAAATTAAAAAAAAAATTATTTCAGTGTTGCTTGTCAATATTTATGAAAAAATTTAATATTATGTAAAAATAGCATATTATTATTTAGATAAAAAAAATTTATTTATGAAACATATAAATATAATTTAATATATATGTTTTTAATTTTGGATTGAAGTCAGAGCACGAAATTGGGGTAAAATGGAAAAAAAAAACCTAAACATTCTTTTTTTTTTCTACTTTTATCAGCAAAATGAAAAATTTTCAATAAAATTAAGACAAGACAAATTACCCAATAATAGCAAGATGAAATTACCATCTCTATGTACTCCTTTTAATTAACAACTACAAATAGAATGACAATGAGTCGAGTTTATAGCGAATTTTGTAAAACTTGAATCCAATCAGTTTAAAAAACAAAATATTTGCTTTGTTTTGAGGCAGATTGGATAGTGAGACGGGACAGATCAGGTATACCCGTTTATATATATTTTTTATTTTTTCACTTCAAAAATTTTTGTGTGTGTTATTTTTTCATATTTATATTAATTTATATTTTTTATACATATCCATACAATATAATTTATATTTCACATAAAAAATAAATTTTAAATTTCAAAAAAATATAAATTAAATACATATAATATTTAAAAAATAAAAATATATATATATAACATATATAATTAGATCGGGTTATAATATTATATAAACATGACCAGAGCCTGAATTGGATATAAATTAAAAAATTATTCCCGCTCCATTTACTAAATAAATATAAGTAAATATCGAGTATCTGATGGGACGGATAAAATTGTGACCGCCAACTACAAGTCTACAACCCCCACCAATATTCTCTTTTCAACCTTTGCTCAAAATTATATCAATTTAAGCCCATAAGATTGGCCCTAAAATCTTTGGAGAGCCTATTTTTATAATGGATCAACCCCCTAGGCCCCTATAATTTTTTTAAATTTTATACTCATTAAGTTTATTTTTTTATTTGTCCTCTTAAATTTTATTCCTTTCATATTTGCCCCTTAAATTTTTATTTTTATTCCATCTAACTCTAACAACTTTTGTAATTAGACATTTATATTTATGTATAACTCTACAAAAAATTGATACTATGAATTTTTAGCTCCCTCAACTAAAATATTGGATCCATCACTGCCTATAAGTATGCATTTATTATTAAAATCCTATTAAATTGCATATTTTATTTAATCTTTTTTACTATTGAGAAAAAAAAAAAAAAGGTTCTTATTAGTAAAAAAAGGCTCTCTAACAAATAATTACTTTTAGCTGTAAGATTTATACTAAAAATTTAATGCTAATAAATATTAGTTATAAAATTTCATAATAATTTTTTTTAATAATATAATTATAGACATTTAATAATATTAATATCATGTTATTAACATTTGATTGTACCATTAATATATTTATTAATTTTATTTTTACTAGCAAATATAAAATCATCTTAAATTAATGTCATTAAATTTAATATTTATTATTGTACAGACTTTTATTATTTGATTAATAAATCATTTTAAATTATCACTATTTCTTTATTTGCTAAATTTTGAAGCTTTATATATAACTTTTTAATGCAATATATATATTAAAGTCTTTTAATAATAAGAAGTAAAATTTTTAAATTGCCTATAATGTAATATATGTCTTATTTTACTTCAAAATTAATATATATAATAATATTATTTATCTAATATGTTGTATTTTAAAATATTTAATGTTCTGAATTTCATATTAATTATTAAAATTTTTATTAAATTATGTGTTTGAAATTTATTCAAATAACCTGCAACGCAGATATGAAATTTACTAATAAAATTATATATATATATATATATATATAACTGGGTTAGATTTCTCATTATATGTGTCCAACTTGAATTTAGAGGAAATTACATAGTGCACTGTTTTAAAAAATATATATATCATTTGTATCCTCAGTTTTTTTTTTTTTTTTTTTTGCCATTTTTAATCATTTATATTTCATTTATATGCTCTTTTTCTTTTTAATGGTCTCTTTTCTTTTTAATGGTCTCTTTTCTCTTGTTAAAGGAAATCCTGGAAAAAAACTTACACGTTACACGTAGCAATTGTAAGGAGTGAGATACTATTCCATCAACTGGCAAAGTGCATTTCACGTGGCCCACCATTTTTATTTTTATTTTACAAAAAAAATAATCATTAATTTAAAAATGCATTTTCAATTGTACACTATATGCCAATCAACTAATAATTTAGTAATTGATATTGGGTAATTAATTACTTTGAATTTAGTTAATTACTAAAATTTTAATATTATTTCAATATTTTTTTTCTGAGTCATTATTTTTTTATAGAAATTTAAACAATTCATTTATAAAATTATATTAATAAAATTTATTAATGAATTTTAAATTTAATAAAAGCATATATTATTCAAATTAATAAAATTTAAGTATAAATTACTAAAATTATATATTTATAAAAATTTAATTAAATTGAAAATTTGAACGAAATTTATTTTTATATCAAATAAAGTTTAGGTTTGATTCTTTCAACTTATACTATGTAAAAGGCTAATAATTCACACCACTCTTTAAAATTTTAAATCATTAAATTATATTTCCAATATAATCAATAATAAATAATTTTATTAAGAAAAGCCCCACCAATATAATACATATAATTTAAATATTTAAATTAATTAATAAATTATGGAGCAATTATGTTGCATATCAACATGAATTGTAACGATAAACTATTGTAGTAAATAATAATATTAATATATTAAGAATGAACTTGTGCTAAATATTATAAAGTACAGGAGGAACAAATTGCTGATTATGGTTCTTATTTTAATTATTTTGATGCTTTTTTTTTATGATTGTAATCTAGCTTATGAGACATAAAATTAGATGTCATTTGTGCTTGTGGGTTTAGATTGAATTTCATTTTGGTATACATATACAATTTACTGTTAGTTTATCTTTTTATTTTTTGAAATTTGCAATTTGTACATATAAAAAATAGTTGCAGAAACCAAATATATATTTAATGTATACTAAATTTTGGTATACGTATACCATTTATTATTAGTTTATTTTTTTCGAATTTGCAATTTGTCTATATATAAAATAGATACAGATACCAAACATATACTTAACATATACTAAATTTTTAGTATACATACACCATTTACTGAGTTTATGTTTTTTATTTTTTTCAAATTTGCAATATGTATATATATAAAGTAGTTGCAGATACCAATCGTATACTTAACATATATCAAATTTTGGTATACGTATACCATTTACTGCTAGTTTATTTTTTTTATTTTTCAAATTTGCAATCTATATATGTTAAAATAGTTATAGATACCAAACATATACTAAACATATACTAAATTTTTAGTATACATATATCATTTACTGAGTTTATCTTTTTTATTTTTTTAAAATTTGCAATATGTATATATATAAAGTAGTTGCAAATACCAATTATATACTTAATGTATACCAAATTTTGGTATATATATATCATTTACTGTTATTTATCTTTTTATTTTTTCAAATTTGCACTCTGTATATATCTCATTTAATCCTTTGTTTTTAAAAAATAAATTTATGAGATTGTGTTTAAATTCATATTGAGCCTAATAATAATAATAATAATTGAAGCTACTTTTTTTTTTGGGAATATTTCAAAAATAACAAAAATACAAAATTTTTTATTTGTATGGTGCCCATGAAAAATTTCAAAAATACCTTTTTACCTTTATTTCTAATAATAATTGCAATACAAATAAAAAATAAATCTTCACTTTCTAATAATAATTGCATTATAAATAATATAATTTAATTTTTAAACAAGCAAATTGTTTTGAAAATACCTCTTGTTCAATTAAACTTTTATATTAAATATAGATATATAGATGTGCATGATACCAACATTACATGTGATTTGTTATCTAATTACCAATAATAATTTTCTGATTTTCTATTTTGTCTTATTTGATTTGTCCTTTTCATTTGTTGTTTTGATTTGTCTTTTGACAATAGACTTACAAGACAAGGTGGAGCTAAGAAAGCAATCTCAATTGGCGCGTCAGGTTGGAATTAGAGGTATAAATGAGTTAAGTCGTTCACGAGCGGCTCAATGTTTGGCTCGATAAAAGCTCATTCGCGTTCGGTTCGTTTTATAAACGAGCCAAGTTTAAGCCCTACTTTAAGGTTCGATTAATAAACAAGCCGATGTTGAGCAAAGTTAAGTTCGGCTTGATTAGACTCGTAAACAGTTCGATTATAAGCTCGTAAACAAACTCACGAATAGCTCGATTAATAGACTCGTGAACAACTTGATTATTATTATTATTATTATTATTATTATTATTAACTTGATAATTTTGACACTTCAAAAAATATATTTTAATACTCTTATAAACTTTTTGATAATTCAATTTGACTAAAATATATATTCTCTTAGTTAATATAATATAATATTTCCTTATTATATAATCTAATATTATAATTTTTAAAATTATTTTTTTATTAATTAATATTTTTGTAATACATGTGATACTCAATTTTATAATTAATTTTTTTTTCACTAATTGGATGATTTTACTTTTACATTAGTTTTAAGTATTTTTATTATAGTTATTTTATTAGAAATAAATATTTAAGAAGTTGAGTATTTTGATAAATTATAAATGAGTTTCAAAATGAGTATAACTCGAGTTCGAGTTTAGCTTACTTATAATTTATTAATGAGTTAAGCTCGAGTCAAGCTTGAGTTTATACTAGTCGAGCTTGAACATAACTTTTAATCTCGAGAACTCGAGCTCGAAAAAAAAATATTGAGCCAAATCTGAACAAATTAAAGCTCGACTCGATTCGGTTCGATTACACCCCTAATTGGAATGATTGTTGGATCGTAATTTTTAAATTTTTTGAAGTTTGGGCCGTGTATTGAAAGTTTTTGAAGGGGACCGTGAGATGAAACTTTTTGTCTTTTTTTTTTTTTTTTTTTTTAGTTATTT
Source organism: Vernicia montana (assembly GCA_949750685.1). Classification (NCBI taxonomy): domain Eukaryota; kingdom Viridiplantae; phylum Streptophyta; class Magnoliopsida; order Malpighiales; family Euphorbiaceae; genus Vernicia; species Vernicia montana. Next base: position 7,813 of record CATKHJ011300844.1, read on the forward strand.
TTGAAATTTTCCCTTGAATTTAACCCCTAAAAGGATAAGATGTTGGGTTTAAAATTTTCCCCGAAATCTAGGGCTGCCCTATATTTTTAGGCCCAATTAAGTTTTGAGCTGGGCCTAGACTTTGGATTTCAACAAACTTTTGCCTTGTTGAAAGCATATATATATATATATATATATATATAAACTACAGACTCCGTGCAATGCACATAATAAATATAATGTGAAAAAAAAAAATTATCAATAAAAAAAGTAAAATAATAAAAAATATATTATTTTATTTTAAAATATAAATTGCGAAAACCTGTAACTTTATAGATTTTAATTAATTAAAATCATAATAATAAAGAAATGGACATTATAAAAGGATAATGAGGTATCATAAGAATTTTGAAACCTCTTCATTCCTTAGTTACTTGAATTTCTCAATTTATTATAAAAATTTCATTATATTTGTTCATCAATTTAGAATTTAATTAATTTGGTATTATAAAAAATAGTAATTGAATAAATCAAAACAATAATTTTTTTTATTATTATTTGGTATTCTACCACTAATTAATATTTGGTTCAATACTTATTATCTTATAAATAATTGAGTAAGTTTTTTTTTTTTTTTTTTTTTTATACTTTTTTTTTCCCTTCTAAACCAAAGTCAAATTGGCAGAAATTCCATCTTTCGTGCAATGAGATTTATTTATTTTTTTCAATAAACTACAAATGAAACTTGACTATAAATAATCTAAACTCAACTTTTGTTTGTTTGAGAAAGTTCAAACACTGAAATTATCTTGTCTAAAAAGATCCAAACATGCCAACCTATAAAATATATAAATATATATATTTTCTTTTTAGGAAAAATCCTATAAAATAATTGATTGGCTAATCATGGTCAAGTGAGCCTATTTATTCAAAGTTTTATTTTTAAGACTATGGATCATTCACATTCTAAAGGCTACAAGTCAAACTCTCAATTAAGTTCTGCTTTATTGTTGCTTTTCCTTATCATTTGATTGGTTGAAATTCGGAGATGGTCTCCTACTCTCCTTCGTATGTTATTTGGGAGCACTATTACATAACTTTTTCATTTAAGAATATTCTTTTTCCATATTTTGATTAAAGTAATGGGGACAACCATCATAAGAATTTTAAATTTATAAACCTTTTCATTATAACATAAGATAAACATATTAATTATTTTAAAAAATATAAATCTTTTATCTATTTAGTATTTGTTTTTTATTTTTTTTAACATAATGTAATAGATTATTTTAATAACAATTATAAAGTTCCTTTATAAATTATGAATCTCAAAATATAAGAAAAAGTTATTAAATATGGGAGAGTGTCAAAGGTTCAATTTTGTAATTTTTACCTCCATGTCCAATAAGATTCAAAATGACATTTTCGACTAATTTAAACCAAAATTTTCATTTTAAGATCAAATGGATAAATTTTAACTAGCCCATAGAGTGTGTCTTACACGAATAAAGTCAAGTGAGTGAGAAGTAAATAATTAAATTGAATCTAAAATAATGATATAAAAAACTTAGAGTTTAAATTTTATCAATTGATTACTTATATGAATTATCTCTAATTAAATTAATTGGATTTTATCTTATTAGAAATCATGATTAGATTTCCCTAAATTATATGATGTTCTCTTTTAAAATACAATACATATATTTATACAAATATTATGTCTACTCTAATGATCATAAGCAATTAATACAAATCTATTAAGTTTTATGAAAATCTTTTTAATAATCACAAAAAAGTGTTCTTATTCCTAAACAACACATATCATAGGTCTAATGCCTTAATGAATTAGTATTATGCTTTCATTCTCGCTACTTTGTACAATATTTTAAACATGTAAATAGTGATAAACTATTCACAAGAATTAAGTCTTAAGACAATAGATTAATTCTGAAAAACAATTACCAATTCAATCAATCAAATATAAATCATAGATAAATCAAAGGATTACGTCTAAAATCCTAGATAAAAATTTAGTTGCTCATGATTAGAAAAGAAGACAAAGTATTAATTGAATAAAAAATAAACATCCCAAACAAAATAATTGAAATAGAGAATAAAGTTTAGAAAAACTCTAGCAAAAAGAAGAGAGAAGTCAAAAATCTTTAATCTTCCTTCAAGCTTGTGAATCTTTAACTTTCCTTGCAAAAGCCTTCAAGAAATATAAATCTAATATAAGAAAAATCTAAAACTATGGAAGAATTGGAGATTAGGGAGTATCGCCCTCTCCCTCCTTACAAAAATTAATAGAAATCTATTTATATATAGAAATTACAAAACTTAAGTTTAAGGAAGTTTAGAAGTCCTTAGAAACTTAAGAAATTCAAAGTACAAAAATACTCTTCAAATTATGCTCAAATATGATGACATTTCGCGGAAGAAACAATTCTCGCGCAAGCCATTAGAGGTGCACAGCCGTGCATCACCTTCCTTACACGACCATGCATAATTTCCTTTGACTTGACATCAAATTAATTCTGGACAACCCTAAGAAAAATGGCACGGCCGCGCAGCTCTTGCTTTGCACCGCCATGCAAATATGAATGAGCCTATTTTTCACTTTTCTATTTGTTTTCGATTCTGATTTCTTCTGAATAACTTTCGAACTTTCTAATTACTTGAAATTGTATTAAAAACTTTCAAATAACCTAAGAAAACATAAAACAAACTAAAAAAGTAAAAGTTTAACAAAACAAAACAAAAATCAAAATATAAACAAAACAATAGATGAATTAATCTTAAAAATTACTCCTTATATTACGGCATGACCCGATCGACGATGGAGCGCAATTTCGAAGACGTAAGTCACAAGACTTCTAGGTTCACTTAACTTCTTCTAGGAGAGGATTCATTTTCTTGAAAATCATAATTACCATTCCAAAATTAGTTGTGAGTTCTGATGACATTTTGCTTGCTTAATTTCAGTTAATGGTGACAAAATTGTGATCAACAAACACCAAACTTCTACGAAAATTATTTAAAGAGGAACCATTAAAGCGACAATCAAGGAATTATAACTAATAAGAGATGTAGAAATTATTCAAAAAACAAATGGATTGCATTAATAGTAGGAGAAAATATGAACAAAATAAAATGATATCATCATAAAGAAATAGAGACTAGTAGAGTAACAAGAAATAAAACAAAAAAAACAAAGACAAATTATAATTAAGAAACTTCATTTGTTTTTCCTGGTTTAATTTTGTCATTATTTAGCTTTTCTACTTAATAGTTTTCTACTCTACCATAGGTACTTAGGTAGGGTAGCAAGAAGCTAGAAGGATATCATTAGCTATTGCAACAAGTTTAGAAATATAAAAGGAAAATACCACCGTTTATTTTACAGAAAATATTTTTTTGAAAAATATTTTTTATATTTTTTGAAGTTTAGAACATTTTGAAAAATTAATCAACGGAAATTATTTTCTTGATTAATGAAAAACTAAACATTTTTTAAGGAAAATAACTTCATCTTTTCAAAACGGAAAGTCATTTTTCGGATTTTGACAAACTCATTATAATAAAAGAAAAATATGTAAATATAAATTTATTAATCCGTCGATCACCGATATTCACTATCGGCGACCATTGATAACCAACACCAGCCGTTGGCGATCACCAAATTTATTATTTTTATGTATTTTTTCTCATACTTAACAATAAAATTTTAAAATTACGAAATTATTATAAATTTAAATATGTTTATAGTTTTATATATTGAAATTTTTAATATTTTTTAAATAATTTTTAATATTGTAACCAAACAATAGAAAATTAGTTTTTGGAAAACTATTTTTTTAGAAACTATTTTTCTTGAAAAATATTTTTCAAAAATAAATTATTTTTCGCAGAACAAACGGAGCTTAATGGGAAGGGAAGTTTTTAAATGGAAGGGAAAAGGTGATCATAGAATAGGATTGAAGAAAAATATTTAATTTATCATGTTGAAAAAATTAAAAACTAATAATAAAAAGAAAGGATGGGAAATAATTATATTTTATTTGGATGGAAAGAAGAGAAGAAATTGTAATTATAAATAAAATATAAATTGTAATTATAAAAATAAAACATTTTCTATATTAAAAGTTGAAATATAATTATATTATTGATTTCGATAATGCCTTCCTAATTCTTAACAATCTTTATCTTTTTTTTTTTTTTAATTAACTTAACACACACATAAAAAATAAAAAGAAATTAATAGCAATCTAATGTAATAATATATTATGTTATTTGTTGCAATCTCCTAAAAAAAAAGGTATTATTTTCTTAAATAGTTATTAGAAATTGAATTAATCCAATTTATCCATAATGAGTCACCGAAAATTAAAAGAAATAATAATAATCATAAAATAAAAATAAAAAATTGTAGTTAATAAAAAAATATATTAGGCACATCAACCTCAATATCAATCTTTTTTTATAATTAGGTGAATCTTTTTTCCATATCGATAATTAATAGCAAGTAAAATGAGGTTGGAGTGATCTTGTACATTAAATCAAAGTATAATCCAGTTTTATTTTTTTGGTCAAAAGCATAATCTTTGATATTCCATCAATTAATAGGTTACAAGTCAACTTTCGAATCTTCTTCATAGGATAATAGTTCTATCTGCATATTAAATAAATAATAATAATAATAATAATTTTATATTATACAGTGTTCTACACACGTATAATTTTCAATGAAAATTTATTATATATTCACCGAATTCGGCTACCAAACAAATTTATAAGACCAAATCAACAAAAACTACTATCCAATTACACATATTGTTTAATTCCACCTATCAATATCAAGTAAAATTGCATGATTATGATTAGTTAGTATCCATTTGAAATTATAATTAAATAGTGTATTTGAAGCATGTAAAGGAATGAAATCTGTATGTATTATCCGGATCGTATATGCACTTACCATTATATTATATCTAGCTGTGCAAATCATAATTTTTAACTTTTTTTTCACATCAAGATTTATTAAAAATAACAAACAAAAAATCAAAACGCAATATTAAAAAAGTAAATTTAACTTAAATATCAAACAAACTCTTAATCTAAATTTAAACGAGGATGGAGGGACTTATTGGATTTTGTGATTGGTAAAATTGATATTTCATATTTAATTATGGAAATGAAATTGTGTTATCATTTCATATGAGTTTCAAATGGAAATTCTAATCAATGTATTTTGATAATTTAAAGATTAAACAGTACTTTAATTTGCATTTGAGTTTTTAATAATAAATTTTATTAAATAAATTTAATTTTTGTAAAATTTTTTTATTTTGACATAATTTATTTTTTTGAAAAATAATATTTTAACTAAAAAAATTGAATTATGTTAATTATACTTTTACAAATATAAAAATTAACAAAATTAAATTCTTGTAAAATTTGAATTTTTAAACAGATGCTTAGAGTTAGATTTCATTTCATGCAATAATAATAATAATAATAAATCCATATCCTTGATTTAGGCTAAAGTGTTCCTAATCACCAAATCAATTCAATTCAATGACCGACCTAATCTTGAAAACTTTGATTTTTTCTTTGATGTTTTTTAAAAGATGCATGGACTTATCAAACCTTCCTATGTTTCCTCTAATTGCGGTATAATGTTATTAGTTGTAAAAGAAAAGATTATTTTTAATTGTATATCAGTCGCAGGCCCATTTTTTTTTTTATGGATTTTAATTATATTTTTTTATTTAATTTATATGTTCTTTAAAATATTTTAACATATATATATATATATTATTTTATTAAATTTAAATATTATTTTTGATAAATTTGAAATATTAATATAAATAAAATATATTGATATACTAAAAAAAGATAAAAAGATATTATATATATTGATTGAACAAATTTTAGTTGAATTTTACAAAAATATAATGACGTGAAAAAAAATTGATAAAATAAATTCATATAAACTTAATTTTTAAAAGAGTTATTACTTAAAACATAAGGAAAATTTTTTAAACAATTATAAATATATATATTTGTACATTTTATAACGTGTAGAAATCAAGCATCAATTTAATTTCAACTAAGTTGTGCTGTGTACCACAATTGATTTAAATAAAATATTAATAAATAAATTATATGAGTAAAGATCTTATTCTATAAAATTAATTATACATTTTCATATTTTTATCGCATACCTTTTCCATTTTTTGTTTAAACATGCAGGGATTGACTAGTTCAACTTATACAATAATTATAAAAGTTTTGATGGAGAAATGCAAGGAGTTTAAGAGTATGTTTAATTTAACTATCCTCGTATTGGTTGATAGTTAGTATTAGTAGCTATTACTAATAATTGGTATTGGTAGTTGTTAATTAATAAATATTAGATATTTGATAAAAATTTAGTAGTTGATGTTGAGATGTAAAATGACCATATGGATATAATTATTCTTACATATATATATATATATATATATGTATATTTTTTTCAATTTTAAAGTGTTATGAAAATAAAAAGTATTGATTAAGAAAATTATACTTAAATTTATGTATATCTAATATTTTTGTAAAATATAAATATAATGATTATTTTAAATATTATAAATAATATTGTAATAATTATTTATTATTTTTAAAGAATTATAAATAAATATATCACATGAAAATTAATTTTAAAAAAATAATTTCATTAATAATTATTCTTTACAAGAGTAATATGATAGGGGTAATATAATAAAAATATAATATTAACTAATAATTAATTAGAAAAAGCTCTAAAATAAAATTTTTGCAGTCGACAGTGATTGGGATATCAAACAGTTAACAACTGCTATTTTTTTAATTTATCACACAAGTTAAGTTAATTGTTAGGAGCAAAAAACCAAACACCCACTAAATTTCTGTACATTCTCAAAGTTATCATATCATTACAGATAATTGTCTTTATTATTATTATTATTATAAATTACTCCATTAACGTTTCTTCTAAAAGGAGCTCGTGATTTTTTGTTCACACTTAAATTTTGTAGTTTTGCTCCATTGCATGTTTAATTTAAGTACTAAATCATTAATAAAATTAATATGGCAAAAGTGACAAATTAATTTTTTAATTTTATTGTCGGAAATAATTAAAGATAAATTAATTTTTTTGGACAAAAAAGTCTTAAAACTTATCGTTTAAAGACACTGGAATCCTGAAGTTGATGAAAATATCCGCATGTAACACAATCATCTTTTAAAACGCGTGAGAGTTATGAATTAAATAAGTTAAATTGTCCTTAATTGTTTTTAATACTAAAGTTGAATGATTAATTTGTCACTTTTATCAATAATAATTAATGTTACCATGAATCAAAATAATTTTAATAATTAATAATATTAATAATAATAATTATTATTATTTTTCATTCATTCATAAAAATTGCTCCTTTTTTTTTTTTGAAGCAAAACATAAAAAAAAAAAAAAATTGCTCCTTATTTTGGGTAATTATTAAATAGTCTCTAAAATTTATTTTAATATATATTTTGATATTTGCAGTTTTAAAATTAATAATTTTATTTTTTAAAAAATTTAATAATAATTAAACACTTTAATTATTATTAAAAATGTCAATTTTTCATCACAGTAATTCTTGAGGAATTTGAATTATATTATATTTTTAGTCATTAAATTTTTTAAATCAATTCTACTTTAATTTTTTAAAATTAATAAATTTTAACACTTTAATAGAGAGAGAGAGAGAGAGAGAGAGTATAGAAGAGTTATGTAGAGAGAGAGAGAGTATAGAAGAGTTATGTAGAGAGAGAGAGAGTTATGTCGCCTTCAAAAAAATTTGAAAAATTTAATAAATATTACATGTATTTATTTTTTTTTTAAATTAGTTATATTTTTAATATTTGATCCTCTCAAAATTAAAAATATTTATTATAGTATAATGAGATATTTTTAATTTTGTCATAAAATTTAAGCTCTGTCAATATATATATATATATATGTATGTATGTATAATCTTTCTAATAATAATTAAATACTTTAGTCACTATTTTGCTCAAAATTGAAATCAATATATAAATGTTACTAGCAGAGAAAGTAGAAAATA
>CATKHJ011300910.1:0-18693 GCA_949750685.1 Vernicia montana
GTCTTCGACCATCAGTCTTCGACTTCGGTCTTCGACCTTCATATATGGTCTTTGTTTTCACAAGGCTTTTATTCAGGAGATTGGGGATGGATGCTCGTTCAGCATGGTGAACGCTCGTTCAAAAGCTCTCTGTGTGAACAGTAGAGAAATGGACTTATAGGCACGAGTTTCACTAAATAGAGGCAGAGCATGAGTAACGACTGCGACAGTAGGGCGCGACTCGAGACGCAATGCTACTGCCTGATTTGGACAAAATGATTTTAAAGAATAGCGACCGAGATGAGCATGTAGCATCCGTGACTTATGTCAGGGCCAAAACTGGAAGTCGGCCTATAAAAGGAATAAAAAGCCCCAAAATCATTTCATATGAAATATCAAAACTTCCGACCTAATTTTCTCTCAAGAATTCCTTACCCACTCACATTAAAAGCTTAAGGCTTCATTAATTGCTCCGACCAAATGATCTAGGGTTGTAATCAATCAACTCTTCATCCATTATAAGAGCATTTATTACGAGGTGAGTTAGGGCTTCGGTATTCTTTAAATTCTTCTTCTCCATTATTGTAATTTGTACTTGGGGAAGGGAATAGAGTTAGAAATCATGAGATTAGTATAAGTATAGAGATTTTAAGAGCATGGGTTATGAGTATTGATAATCTATATGTGTTATGTGTATAGTTCCTCTACGAAGTCAGTACGGAGATCACGAGGACTGTGATGAGCTCCATTGTCTGATGTGATTGAGGATCTTCGGTAGAGTGATAGAGCAGTCTTTGTGATTCAAGGTGAGTAGAAAATATACTACTATGCTTCAAGGTAAGTTATAATAACATGGTTCTAAATATAAGTTATAATCAACTTTTAAAATGTTCGACTAATTCTAATTTATTTCAAATTTCATGAAACTTATATATTGATATGTTGAAGCAAACTATCCCTAACATATCAAAAGATGATGTTGATGCTAAATTAGAGATAGAATTTTCTAAATGGTTCGAGAGATATATGAGTATATACTCATATTTTATTGTCTAATAACAATTTACTATTTAGGGAATTGATTAAATTATTTGTTTTGTATCTTATAGGCTATTGATCTTACAATGAAATCACAAATCAATTCATTGTTGACCTTGCTAATGGTCCATTATGAACTGTGACGATGTATCCCGTGTACTTTGTGAATGGGTTCAAATCTCACACTGAAAAACATGGTTCTAATATGTTATCAATCAATAGCGGGGTTAGTATAAAGGGTTCTAACTACAGTGAAAACACAAATGACTATTATGGTTTATTAATCAAGGTTCTACAATTTGAATACCATGCACTTTCAATTAAGAGAACTATATTATTTAAATGTGAATGGTTTGATCCGAAGCCAAATATGGGAATGAAAGTTCACAAAAATTATAATCTAGTCTGTCAAAGTACACTGGAGGGTTTATACCCCATGATGAGCACGCCAGACGATTGGTAATTATTTTCATTCAATTTTTTATTTATTTATTGTTTTGATTTTACTTGTTAATATATTTTAAATCTTAATAGGCTCAGCAATTAGAACGCGAGGTTCTGCCCTTTGAGGTCTTCGTTTACACACACACAAAGAAGAATGACATGCAGACATTTATTAATACTATATCTCGGAGGGTTAATGTAAGTAATAAAACAGTTAAAGTAAAATTAAAATTAAATTTTTATAATGCTATAGTATTATGATAATCACTAATATTATATAAAATGCAGGAGAATATCAACAACTTATGTGAGTAGTTGTCGTAGCCAGCCCCGGGAGATTATTAACAACTTCCACTGAGCCTTGTTAGGTGGACGAGAGAGAGTTATTCCTTCAGGCTATTGGGGGACCGACGAAGGGCATAATTTATGGCATCGGTTCTCAGGCCCTGCATTTTTATGGATAGCTCGATGCCAATACTTCTTCTGCCCCATCCCCTTCAACCTAAGGCATTCAGCGAGAGGTGGATAGATGAGTAGATGAGAGGATGAGGACTATTGATGCTCAAATGTGAAGTATAGAGGAGTGGCTGCAAATGGTGTTACAACACACTGGGCTAGCTCTTCCACCTCATCTACAGCTTGCTGCTGCTACAGATCCTCCTCCTCCGCCAGTACATCCCGAAGATGTTATTGCTGCTGCTAATGCTACTCATGATGATGACTATCTGTTGGATCAGGAGGATGGTGATGATGATGCAACACATTTTACTTCGAATTTTTTATTATTATTTAGTTATATTGTGACATTATTTTTGTATATATGTTTTTATTTACATTAATATAAATTAATATATTTACTTTTATATTTGCAATTAAATTATAAATTAATTAAATATAATTTAATCTTTTATATATCTAATTAAATATATATTTGAGCTTAAATATAATTGCAATTAAATTATAAATTAAAATAAATTACTATTCATCCACTGCCGACGAAATTATATTTTTTTATTCTTTACCGAAGGAATTCTGATTAATTAATTAATTTTTTTATTAATTACCGACGGAATTATTTATTTATTTATTTATTTTATTCTTTACCGATGGAATGTCAATTAATTAATTAATTTTTTTATTAATTATTGTCGGATTCCCGATGAAATTTACTTTTGTTTAATTTATTTTCTTATCTTATAATTAATTTACAGTCCAATTGCCGATGGAAGTTACCGAGGAAGATAAAGTTGTTGGTAAAGAGAATTGAGGTGAAAGTTCTTAAAATCAATGATATTCAAGAACCTAAAATCAAAGATGAAAATATACAAGATCCAGAAGTTGAAGCAATTATTAAGAAAGAAAAAATAGATATTGAGATTGAAGCAATCAATGAAGAAGAAAAAGAGATTGGGGTTGTTGAAATACATGTAATTGAAAATAATGCAAATAGAAGTAAGAGCAAAGACACTACACCATAAAAATGCCTACTGTAACACACAAAAAAATGTTGCATTAGGCCTTAAATGTGTTGTATTATATCAAAAAAGGGGCTAATGCAACACATTTCCACTTTTTGAATGTGTTAGGTTTTTAAGTATTGGCATTTTGGGTACGACAATACTTTTTTTAATCTAATGTAACACCGAAAAAACTATTGCATGTCTCTGGAGCTAATTCAACACTTTTGGCAAAAAACAAAATTAGGCAATACTTTTGAACAACAAATGCAATATATTTGGCAACACTTTTAAAGAGCAAATGCAACACATTTAGCAACACTTTTTAGTCCAAAATGCAACTTTTTTTTTCCAATTATCTAATGCAACATTTGGCAACACATTTTAATCCAAATGCAACACTTTTTTCTAATTACCTAATGCAATATTTTTTCTCCAAATGCAACATTTTTATAAAAAGAATAAATACAACACTTGTTTAGCCTAATTGCAACACTTTGTAAGACAACAAGTGCAACACTTTTTTTTTTAGTGTAAAGCAATATTTTCCCTGAAGCAAATGCAACATTAACTTTAAATAATTGCAACATTTTTTATAATTAATCAAAGCATAATCATTCAATTCAATTGGATCAAAACACAAAAATATAAAAGAGTATCATAATCATTCAAAGTATCATAATATTTAAAATATTTATCATAATCATTTACAAATTGTGTATGTTGCAACAACTAAAATCATTTATCTAATCTTTCCTTAATCCTTACTTTTGTTATTCTTTCTCTTAAAACACCCAAGTTTGCATCAAACATATTACTTGAAATTCCTACAAATATAGATTAAAGATAATAAATATAAAAGGCATAACTCAAATTCTAAGACTTTAACCAACAAAGAATTCAAATCATTCTTATCTTAACACAAATCAATACTTCAAGTTAAACATATTGCATTAGATAGAATAAGAGAAAATTAAGGACAAAATAGAATTTTAGCAATAAGAAATAAAGGACCTAGACTGGTTAAAAAATAATGATGACTCAAAAGCTCATATTCCACTTTACATGAGGTTTCCCACACCTGATATGAAATTTTAGCATATAACCATTATTTTCTCTCCTTCTTCATTCTCTTAATACTAAAACATGCAGCTTAACAAAAAAATCACTCAACCAAAATATTTTTACTTACTTGATTTGTTAGGACTGCAACATTTTCTCCAAAGAAACTAAGGCATATAATAATTCAAAGTTCAAACCATGATTACATGAATCTATTCAGGGCAATTTAAAAAAGAAACCAACTAAAGCCTAAACTTCAAAATGGGAGCACATTTTAGGAGAAAACAAAAATCAAACCTTCTAAAACTGAAAGAGAGTTGTTAATAACCAAATAAAGCAAGAGCATAAGACACAAATTTTATCTCCCATCACTATAAGAAATTCAGTAAAAATGTAAAAGAAAATAATAAAACATTGACAATCCATTTCAATGCCATGAAATCCATGGAAATTATACTTCAGTAAGAACTTGAACAACAAATAATTTCATCAAAAAACAAAGAAAAAAAACATAATTTTAAGGAAAAAAAATGTTACTGAATAAGGGATGAGAGATGAGCAAGAAAGTATAACAAGTTAGGACTAAGAAATGATGAACTCAGACCTCAATTTAAAAAGATGATATATATTTAATTTTTTGGCTTAATTTTCATGTAATGATAATTATTTAATTCCATTTTTTCCTTAAGATATTATTTAATATATTATCAAGATTTTGTTTGGAATTCTTTTTAATTTGCACTTTTTAAACTTGATAATTAAAGTTAATTTGCTTTATCTCTTCTTATGCGTTAAATTTAAATTTATAATTTAAAGGTGTAGTTTGTATTTTGTCCATCACAACATCTTTCCATAGTGTAGGTCTTACACTTTAAATCAAATTTAAAATACAAGAGATTAAAAGTTTAAATTTTTGCGTGCTTCACCAATTTTTGTCTTATTCATATCATCATATTCTTCTTATTCCCACATATTAAGGAAGAAATAACAAAATAGGAAAAAAAAAAAACCCAAAACTATATAAGACTATATATATATGCAATCAAAACTATACAAAACCCAAAATTTAATCCATTTTCTTATTAGCAACCAAACACATCTTATAATATATATATATATGTGTGAATGGGCAATGTCATCAATCATTAAAACTATACAAGACTAACCTTGGAAAATGATTAGTGAACTTCAAATTTTGTCCTTAGAAGCATCAACCTCATTACGACAAGTAGAATGAGCATCACTAGGCAGGGCATCAACATCTTCAATTGGGATAGCTGCAGCAAGTTCCTCAACATTGACCTTTAAATTTGGGGGTTATCTTCTCCCAATTTGTTGATCACCAAGGTTAAATTGTTGCACATCTTCTTATTCATTTCATCAGCTAGTTGGCTCTTTATTTTTGCTGTCAATTCATCCACATAGGCATCAGGAATTTTCAGAGTCAATTGTTTCTTCAGGGTCCTTGATCTCCTATGCCTACCAACAAGGAAACTTGCTCCATGAGATGCCTCTCCTCCAACAAGTTGCTCCACAACCTCACTTTTGTTCGACCCAGATGAGCTAAGTTCTTCAATCCTTGACTATAAATACATGAGGATTATTTACATGTGTACATATATGTTGGTAAGTAATTAACTGTGCTCCAAATTTATTTATACTAAATAAAGTACTTACGACCTTATATTTCAGTACTTTGTCTGTTGACTTGTATTGATGCCTCTCCGTTTGCTTGTGGGTGGCAAGAAATATTTTCGCCTTAGTCGCAGCTCTTGGTTTGGTTTATCAAGTTGCTTGCATAGAACAAAAAGAAAAAGCATGAAACATAATCATTGAAATTCTAAAGAGACAACAAATTTATGAAACACAATTTTCTTCACTTAAGACATACCAAGTTCTTGCATATTTGTGCAAAACTTCATGGTCCAACCGTGTGTGTTTTCGTCAATTTCTTACGACTTGTTGAATTTTTAGCAGCCATTGACTAGAAATTTAATTGGAACACCAAGGCAAAATGTATCAATTTTTGGGAAAGTTAAAATACAAATAGAATATATACCTTAACTTCATCTTCGCCCTAATATTTTAGGAGCACCTTGAATTCTTCCAATGGAATGTCATCAAGCTTGTGTTTCAGCCTCTCCTCATCAATGTCATATTTATTATAATGTTTACATTTGACATGGGATTTATACCCCCCCTTCATGCATCACAAATTGCATGCAATACCCAAGTCTTTCCTTCCTCAGGTATTATGTACTTGTGCTAAAATGGAACAAGTCTTAGGTTAAAAAACTAAGACACAAAATTTGAACAACATAAGACATAAACTTAGAAGGTAAGATTAAGTTTTAAAGGCTAAGATTAAGATTTGGAGATGTACAAAAGGCTTACCTTTACAAACTCTCATATGTCATCTTTACCAGGGACTTTATACCAATTAATGCAGTCAAGTGGCATATATTGCCTTACCAATATCCCCAAGAAATAGCTGAATTCCGACAAGTGTTTTATCATCAGCAACTATAGGTTGACAAATCTCATTTAGCATAATCACTTTCCTTTTTTCATGGCTCCATGTATGGACATAATCCATTCTTGTTTGTCCTTTAAACTTTGTTTCTATGCCTCTAGTATTTAAGTTTGTCACATATATACCAAATCAGAAGGAAGGAATATTTCATTCAATATTTGAAAAAACATTGACATATTCAAATTTCACCTATCGGAGCTTTAACAAAATCGGCTTAAGCCATTGTTAGACATGGTTCAAATAAATTCATCCCTACTTCAACTTGAGTTGCCTGTTGGCATTCTCGCAATGCTAAGAATGCAGCCATTGAGCCAATGCCTTCATTTCTTGGCTGCCTAAGTTGCTTATTGTAAGATGGTGCAGAAAATGCTTCGTTGATTCAATATTAGCCTTGTAAACATAAGTTTACAAACCATATGTTAAAAAAATTTGTCATCAATTGTTGAATTATAAATTTCAAAACATAATTATTCTAACTTAAATTATTGGATACAAAATATCATCTCACTTGTGCACAATTTGGTACTGGAACTTCCTTCTCAACAGTAGGTGCAGTAAGATTGGATCACAAACGTGTTGTTGGACCGGTTACTTCCTTGTTCTTTCCATCATTTTTGGTTCACTAAATTATAGATTTCAAACAAGTATTAGAAGATGAGCGATTAAATTAGGTGTTAATTGGGTTTCCATATCTTTATACCTTAGGTGTTAATTGGGTTTCCTCTTCTTCACTATTATCATATGGCTGGTAATCTTCACTTCCCTCCACCACTTTATCTTTCCTTTTATTTAGCGAACTAGAAGATGTCAAATTAGTTGATAATTGATGCAACCCAAGGCAACCATGTGTGCATTGTTCTCTATAACATTTTCATCTCGCAAATGTTCATATGAGCTCTTCACTAGTGGGTTAGCATCGTTCTCACAACAAATTAGATCCTGCTGAACATTCACAAAGGATTAAGTAAATTAACAACATAAAGACTTAATATATAAAATAAATAAAGTATATATATAAAGATATATATTATATATAATAGAAAATTAGAATAATAGAAAATATAATAAAATATATATAATATATTATAATATATAAAGTAAGATTTTGAATGTGCATGCAAATGAGTTTTGGTTGTTGGTTGTCCATATGGATATAAATGGAAATGGTTAAATATATATATACACACATTTAAAGAATATTTTGAGATGTTGTGGAGTGACACTACTTGAAGGTGAAGTTGTTTGCTAGATGATGGAATTAAAGCAAATGGACTCACCATATTAACATTGTTTGAAAGTTGAACATCTAAAGAGTCACCGACCTCTTCAGTATCTACAACATCTTCTGTAGACATTTCTTTTTGCTTTGTCAGCTTGGTCTCTTCCAGAAGTAATTTTCTCCTCCTTTCCATGCTACATTTATCTTTATTATCCTTCCTTTTTTGTTGTTGAACATATTGCAAAGTTACGTACTTGCACTTCAGTTGGGATTTGTTGGCTATAAGTGCAAAGTTATTAAAACAAAGCATAATGTAACCACGATGATATTAAAATGCAAAAAAGGGACTTGTTAAATATACCTCTTGTTAGAATCGAACTTGGTCATATGACCACGTGTGGTTGATTTTGATTCAGCGGTTGGATTCCTTTATTAACAACGTTGTCAATAAAAAATCCCAGCACAACACCATCTTTGAATGCAGCCATGAACTCACATTAGTCATTGTCACGTGTGAGCAGTTTCCATCCACCTTTCTTCCCTTTACTAATATAGACACCTCCGATTTCAGTGTATTTGAGGTCCTCTTTAACATAGAACATTAGTGCAGCATAAGACATCGTGTCAATATCCACATATTGCTCGATCTCAGTTCTGGTTCCACCTGAATATTCAGTCTTTAGGAACTCTCCTTAATGGTGGAATCTAATAATAAACCCTTTATCTTCCATCCTGCAATCAAAGAAATAACATATTTATTAGATTACAAAGCATAAATTTCACTAGCTAGCAGGTATTTAAGCTATGTGAAATTGCTAAAAAATACAATGAATTTATAGTATTTACAGTAAGCAAGACTATCAACACATATTAAAACAAAAATTTAAATATAGTAATGAGCAAAGAAAAAAATAAAATACAACCACCATAAATCAAAGGTTTGAAATTTTACAATTAAGTTGCAGTATCTATCAAATCTCAATCCGTGTTGTCTATGTCAGAATCAGATTCATTTATTAATGGATCGGTTGTTTCTTGTACTAGATTTGACGGAATGGGGATTTGTCTTGTCGGTACATCATCTCTATACTAGCTACCCTCGCTAACACCAATTTTTGCATTATAATCAACTTGATCATTATTTACATCAGGCCCATTCATATCTTCTTCAATTACATTCTTTCGTTCTCCTATATCAAACCACTCCCTCGATATTTTCTTAAGAACATAGTGCGAAACCTTTTCAATAGGATCTTCAATGTAAAAAACTTGATATACTTGTGTAGCCATCACAAAAGGGTCATTTCTATAACATAACCTTTGACATTAACTCGAGGAAGCCCATAATCATATTTTTCTTCTTGGTACTAACAACACCTAAATAAAACAACACTATAAGTTGCCCAATAATCAACTTTAATGATTTCTTCTATCAATCCATAATAACTAACATCCCCAACTTTTGGGTTTTGGTTCTTTGAACATGCAAAGTTAGTGGTTGGCGCTGTAAAAAATATGCCATTGTTTTGGGTCGTATATTTCCCATCTATTTGATTGGTATGAAATCTATATCCATTTATTACATAGCCACTAAACCTTTTCGCTTTGGATCCTTTACCAAACTTGATAATTCCTTTGAAACTCCATCCTTCTTCCCAACCTCCTCCTTTAACCACTTATGGAATTCTTCAATATGTGCTCGTGCTCTATTGTACCTTTTTGACTTTGCACAATTTTCAACTAATATTCGATGTTCCTTACAAATCAATAACAATATTAAAGGGTCAATTAGATAATTCATGTTTACTTAATTTGATTATATAAATTGAAATTGGGATCAACATCTTACCCCATCAACTTCTCTACTTCTTCATTCCCATAATTAAATATAATGTATCGATGAGCTTCGATCCATGTATCATCATCCAAATTAATAGATTTGCCATTTTTGTTTCTCCTCCTTCCCAGAGGATAACCATTTTGTTCAAATTCAATCAAGAAATTATGGACTTTTGTCTTCATGCCATCACCCAAATATCTAGAACAAAATGTCTTCCGCCAAGTACCCTTCTGCTATGGACCCTTCCAATTTACTTTTATTGCAAGCATAGGATTTCAATTTATCCAAGTACCGCTCAATTGGAAACATCCATCTATTGTGCACTGGATCACCAAGTTCAACTTTCTTGCACAAATGAATTGGTAAGTGAACCATTATGTCAAAAAATGATGGTGGAAATATCATCTCAAGTTGGCAAAGTGTTTCCACAATTTCACGTTGCAACTTCTTCATATCATCCGGATCAATAACTTTATTGCTCAAACCCTTAAAGAATGCACCCAATCTAATCAAAGGTAATTCAATCTCATGTTTCAATGTTTTCTTTACAACAAATTGTAGCAAATATTGGAGGATAAAATAAGTATCATGAGTCTTGTATCCCAAAATTTTCCTCTCACTCATTTGCACACAATGACTGATATTTGATGCACAACCATATGGCAATTTGGTGTTCCATAATACTGAACAAAACATTTCCTTCTCTTCATTAGTCATGTCAAATATAGCATGCTCGATTTGAAAATGTTTGTCGCCACTAGAATAAATAAGATGCAATACCTTCCTAATGCCCATTTCTTGCAAATCTAAACGAGCATTTAAATGATCTTTAGTCTTACCAGGAATATTCAATAAAGTCTCCAATACATTATCATAAATGTTCTTCTTTATATGCATGACATCAAGGTTATGGCAATATACATTATACCTCCAATACGGTAACTTAAAAAAATTAACTTCTTTTTCCAAGGGACATCACAATTGGCCTTATGCTTTCTTTTTTGCTTCCCAAACACATTCTCATATCCAAATAACAAGTCTTCAACATCCACTCCGGAAAATTCACTAGGAATCTTTCCCATTTCAATATCACCATTGAATCTTCTCTTATCCCATCTCCACTCGTGGTTCGAATCAAGAAACTTCCTATGATTCATATAACACATTTTCCTATTATGCTTCAAGTACATTGAGGAAGTCTCATAATGGCATACAGGGCAAGCCAATTTACTGTAATACCCTAAGTTCATGTATACATTTGTTTGATCTTTTATATGAGCTACTAGATGAGTATCTAGTATTTTTTATGAGCTATGAATTATATGATATGTGTTTAATGATGATTATGTGGTGTTGTTAGTGGAATAAGTCTATTGGAATGATTTTGTGAGTTTAGTTGGAGAATCGAAGGTTGAATTGCTAAGTGGAGCTGCAGGGCTTAAGTCTCGCCCGTGACAAAGAAGTCGAGATCGCGAAGCTGGATGTGAAGCCAACCGCGAACCTCTCTGCCTGATTTTGGGAAATTGGCTGAAGGAGAATCGCACCCGTGATCTGGTAGTAGTGACCATAATATCAGAAGGAGCAGTCACGTGAACAGTATCATGTAGCGACCGCAATTGAGGCATCGCGACCGCGACTCTCATCGAGGGCAGAATCTGGAAATCGACTTTAAATAGAGAATTAAAGCCCAAACTTCATTTCACTCGAGATTTCAAAGCTCCAAACCCTTTTTCCCTCAAGAATCATCACCCACTCACATTAAATGCTTAGAGACTTCATTAATTGTATCAACCAAAGGATCTAGGGTTACAAGGACTCAACCTTTCATCCATTGTTGAAGCAATTCTTAAAGAGGTGAGTTAGGGTTTTGGTTTTCTTTGAGTTTCTTCTTCTCCATTGTTATATTTCATGCTTGAGGAAGGGAATAGAGTTAGAAATCATGAATTTAACATGAGTATGGTGATTTAAGAGCATGGGTTATGTGTATTGATAATTTTCATGTGTTATGTGTTAGTTCCTCCTAGAAGGTTTGATGATCAAGAAGAGCTTGATGAATTGAGGTGATTGAGGAGTTTCTAAGAGATATTATAGCATTCTTTTTGTTTAAGGTAAGTAAAAAATATACTACTATTCTTGTATTTGAATTCCTAAGGTAAAATGTCTAATTTCTTTTACAAGCTACCATGAGTATGAGTATATGAGTATTGTTTGATTGAACCAAATGTTTCATTAAAATTTACAAGATCTTAGTTAGCCATTTGCTAATTATTATATTTTATGAGAACCATTTATTGCTATGTGTCTATGAGCATGAGAATTGTTATTGAACCATATAAGTTATTAATTAGCCATTTGCTAATTAGTATTATCTATGAGAACCTAAATTATTCTATCTATATGTGATAATCATAATGGTATAGAAATCCCTTACTAATGTGGGTTAATCATTAGACTTTGTGCACATTGTAACCCGATGGATAGGGTATAATATTCTACCCCTATCTAGGAAGGGTAAATTGTCCTACCCCTATCTAGGAAGGGTAAATTGTCCTAGACATGAAATCTGATCCATTTCATGTATTACGAGCAAGAGTATATTATTAAACCTCTACGCTTATTATGAGCAAGGGTATGTTAATTCAACCTCTACTCTTATTTACGAGTTGAGCATGCTAATAAAATGTCTATGCTCTAAATATTACGAGCTTGATTTCTATATCCATCTATTATGAGTTATGATTTCTTTCATGAGCTATATACATGATTATTCTTGTATATCACGAATTATTGATTATTACGAGTTATATGAGTCTCATTTGCTATATTGTAATTCATTTGTCAAGTATGAGCCCTACCATCCTTGTGACCTAGCCTCACAAGTATGGTAGTATATTCTTTATTTACTGTTTTATCTCATTAGTGATTCCATTTTCAGTAGATTAAGAAGTTTATCAGCTCGGTTCTTCAGGCATTTTCCTCCCTAAAGAACCTATTTGATCAATGTAATTTTTCCATTTATTATATGTATTTGAGATATTGTAGTTGCTCCATGTGTGTAAGAGAGAGCTATTCTTTTGGCCTTATGGCAATTATGGATGATTTCTATATATTATTTTATGAGAATTATAAGCTTATAAGATTACGAGTAGGTGTATGTATGAGAATGTGATATGATGGGATAGATGTGTATGTGTGTATGAGTTCAGGTTCTAATCTTAGGATGAGTATGAGTTGTTCTAAATGATGTGTAATTTATGTGGTGAGATATGGGTTTTTGGTGGCCTTATGCCTACCCATGCCCTAGGACCGTCGCAGTTGCAGAGTTGGGTTGTGACAAAGTTGGTATCAGAGCACAAGGTTAAGTCTAGTTTAGACTATATGAGTCATAGGTTATGTGAACACCATGGAGTATAGGAAATTTCCTCTACGTCTATTGAGTTATTATTTATGTATAAATCCGCGTTAATCGCTATGTGTTAAATCTTTTGTTATTTGTTTGTCTTATAAATGTCTCCTATAAGAGGAAGGGGAAGAGGTAGACCATGGCAAGTTCCTCTTGAGAATGTAAGAGCTCTGGATGTGGCTTCAGATGCCGCCTCCATTCATGATGAACCACTTGAACCAGCAAAGGCTAGACGTCGGGTTCAAGTAGAGGAAGTCCGTGTTCCTCCAAAAGATGATGATGACTTAAAGCGTGATAATGAGGAGCTACGCCGAGAATTATTAGAGTTGAGGCGACTTAGGCAACAAGATGCTAATGTAGTACCACCGCCACTGGTTCTTATAAATGCTCCTATTCCTAGGCATGTGGCTAGGAGAGTGATTAATGATGGTGGGATGAGCATGTATAGCTTTTTGAAGATGGGACTTTCGAAATTCCATAAGGAGGATGGAAAAGAGCCTCACGAATTTCTAGAAGCTATTGGGAAGGTAGTAAGACGACTGCCTTGTTCCGATGCTAGGGCAATCGAGCTAGTGGGACATTTATTGAAGGATGATGCTTGGACTTGGTTCCAACAACATGTGGAGAATAGACTTTATGATGAGATTCCTTCGGTATGGGAACAATTCAAACAAGAGATGGTAGATGAATTTTTAGAGGAAGGAGAGAGAGAAAATCGGATAGCTCAATTTAAGAGACTAAAGTAACAAGGTATGACCGTATCCGAGTATGCCAAAGAGTTTAACCGGTTGAGCAAGTATGCCCATGAGGTAGTCCCTACCGAAGCAACTAAGATCAGGAGGTTTTGGAGAGGTTTGATTGCACTTTTGCACAATGCCTTGTATGCTATTGAGTTTGCTTCTTTGTCCAAGTTGGTTGATAAGGCAAAACAAATGGAAAACAAGAGCAAGAAAGATAGAGCAGAGAGAGATCAGAGAAATAAGAATAAACCCAAGGGTTTTGGTAACCAGAACAGAGGTGGAGGGAGTAGTGCCCAGGTGAAGACAGTTGAGCCTGCTACTTCTACCATGATTTAGAGCCACATGGGAGGTTGTCAGAGTAAAGGACAGTCTAGATGGGTATCAGTGGCTTCTGCTCCAACCATCAGTTATGTATCCAGACATAAGCAGCAGAGCTATAGCCGACCTACTTGTGCTACATGTGAGAGAAGACATGATGGGGTATGCCGGACAGCGGCAGGGATATGTTATAAATATGGTCAAGCAAGGCATTTTATTATGGGTTGTCTCTTGTGGGGAGATCATCAGAGTACGTCTGCTACTTCCCAGCCTATAGTGAAAATGACTAGACCTGATACTAGGAGTTCAGGGGGTAGAGGCAGAGGGCAAGACCAAGCACCCGGGACTAGTCAAGCTACAGAGGGGAGAGGTAGAGGCAAAGTATTTGCCCTGAATCAGCAGGAGGCTCATACTTCCAATACTACAGTGATAGATATCCTTTCTATCCAAGATGCACAAGCTACAATTTTATTTGATTCGGGTGCTACCCATTCATTTGTTTCACCATACTTTGCTAAGAGATTGGGAAAGGGTAGAGAGATCATGAGTAATCCCTTAGAAGTGTTCACTCTTTTAGAGGAAACTTTAGAGGTGAAATATATGTATCCTTCATGCATGGTAGAGATTGATGGGAGAGAACTTCCAAGTGAGTTTGAGCTGGAGGTACTAGAGTTTGATGTGATTCTTGGAATGGATTGGTTGTCCAAATACCATGCTCACATAGACTGTCATGAGAAAAAGATAGAGTTCAAGCCAAGAGATGAAAGTGAGTTTGTGTTCCAATGAGATAGAAGCGATGTACCTTCCTATTTTATATCGGCCATTGGGGTGAGAAGGCTTCTAAGGAAAGGGTGTCAAGGATATTTGGCACACGTGGTTAATATAAGGGAGACTCATAATGAGGCACAACAAATGCCAATAGTTAGTGAGTTTCAAGATGTATTTCCAGAAGAGCTATCGGTGTTGCCACCTGAAAGGGAGATTGAGTTCAATATCGAACTTCTTCTCGATACTCAGCCATATCTATTCCCCCTTACAGAATGGCACCTGGAATTGAAAGTACAATTGCAAGATTTGTTGGATAAGGGGTTTATTAGGCCAAGCATTTCACCATAGGGAGCACCAGTCCTTTTTATGAAGAAGAAGGATGGTTCTATGAGTCTGTGTATCGACTATAGGCAGCTAAACAAGATGATTGTCAAGAACAAGTATCATTTGCCAAGGATAGATGATTTGTTTGATCAATTGCAAGGAGCAAGTCACTTCTCTAAGATTGATTTTAGATCGGGCTATCATCAGCTCAGAATCAAGAATGAGGATATATGTAAGACTGCTTTTAGGACAAGGTATGGTCACTATGAGTTCACAGTGTTACCATTTGGGTTGACCAATGCTCCAACAGCATTTATGGACTTGATGAATCGAGTGTTCAAGCCATATTTAGATAAGTTTATCATTGTATTCATTGATGACATTCTTATCTACTCCAAGAGTAGAGAAGAGCATGAAGAGCATCTGAGAGTGGTATTACAGACTCTGAGGGAGCATCAACAATTTGCCAAATTACCGAAGTGTGAGTTTTGGCTTAACCATGTGTGTTTCTTAGGGCATGTGGTTAGCAAAGAGGGCATTCAAATGGATCATAAGAAGATTGAAGTAGTGTTGAGTTGGCCTAGACCCACAAATGTGACAGAAGTTCGTAGTTTCCTTGGTTTGGCGGGTTACTATAGGAGATTTGTCAAGGATTTCTCTAAGATAGCCTTGTCATTAACCAAGCTAACTAGAAAGAAAGTGAAGTTCTAGTGGGATGAAGATTGCGAAGAGAGTTTTTAGAAACTCAAGAATTGCCTCACTACAGCTCCGATACTTGCATTACCAAAAGGATCAGGTGGATTTGAAATATACTGTGATGCTTCAAGAGTGGGACTTGGATGTGTTCTTATGCAACACGGAAAGGTGATTGCATATGCTTTAAGACAGTTGAAGAAGCATGAGATGAACTACCCTACGCATGACTTAGAAATGGCAACAGTTATCTTTGCTCTCAAGATATGGAGACATTATTTGTATGGTGAAAAGTGTGAAATCTACACCGATCACAACAGTCTTCAGTACATCTTATAGCAGAGGGATTTGAAACTAAGGCAGAGGAGATGGGTAGAGCTTCTCAAGGATTATGATTGTCAAATCCTTTATCATTCAGGTAAAGCTAATGTAGTAGCAGATGCCCTAAGTAGGAAATCAATTGGGAGTTTAGCTCATATTGCAGTGGAGAAGAGACCTTTGATCAAAGAGTTGAAGGGATTGTTCAACAAAGGGTTGCAATTTGAGGTTTTTGAATCTCAAGTGTTGATTGCTCATTTTCAATTGAAACCCAAGCTGATTGATGAGATTAAAGCATCGCAAGATGAATATCCTTCATTTGTTAAGCTGAAGAGAGAGGTACTAGCGGGTCAAGTAGCATAGTTTGAGTTGAAAGATGAGGTATTGATGCATGGGAAGATGATATGTGTACTAGATGTGAATGATCTTAGGAGAAGATCATGAAAAAGATCCATCAAGCACTTTACAGTGTTCATCCAGGCGCAACCAAAATGTATCATGATTTGAGGGATTGCTATTGGTGGTCTGGTATGAAGAAGGATGTGGCTAAGTTTGTGTCTTCTTGCTTAACATGTCAACAAGTCAAGTTTAAACACCAAAAGCCATCCGGTTTACTGCAAGAGATTAAGTTACCTGAGTAGAAGTGGGAGCGCATTACGATGGACTTTGTGGTAGGGTTGTCAAAGACCTTGAAAGGATATGACTCTATATGGGTGATAGTTGACAGATTGACCAAGTCAGCTCATTTCCTAGAAGTCAAGACAACCTATACAGTAGCCCAATATGCACAGTTGTATTTGAACAAGATTGTGAGCCTTTATAGTGAACCAGTATCCATTATATCGGATAGAGGTACACAATTCACGTCCCGATTCTGGCATAAGTTGTAAGAAGCACTGGGTACTTAATTAGACTTCAATATAGCTTTTCATACATAGACCGATGGACAATCGGAGAGAACCATACAGACACTAGAAGATATGCTCAAAATGTGTGTACTAGACTTTGGTGGGAGTAGGGATAAGTATTTGCCCTTGATATAGTTTGCAAACAATAACAGCTATCACTCCACCATTGGCATGGCACCGTATGAGGCATTGTATGGTAGGAAGTGTAGATCACCGGTATATTGGATGGAAGCGGGCGATAAACATATCAAAGGGCCAAAATTAATTAAAGAAACTTCTAAAAAGGTACCTATGATACGTGAAAGATTGATGACTGCCTTCAGTAGGCAGAAGAGTTATGCAGATTCGAAGAGAAAAGACATCTACTTTTTCATAGGAGACTATATGTTCCTTAAGGTTTCTTTTATGAAGGGTGTGATGAGATTTGGCAAGAAAGGTAAACTCTCACCAAGATTTGTAGGACCATTCGAAGTGTTGGAAAGAGTTGGCAATGTCTTATACAGACTAGCTCTTCCACCGAGTTTGGGTCATGTACATCCTACATTTCATGTGTCTATTTTGAGGAAGTATGTACCGGATCCATTACATGTGTTGCAACCCTAAGTTCTAGAAGTGGATGAGAATTTGGCTTATGAAGAGATTCCAGTTGCAATTATTGATCGTCAAGTGAAGAAATTGAGGAACAAAGAGATAGCAATGGTTCAAGTGCAATGGAGGAACTATAATATATAAGAGTGTACATGGGAAAGTGAACTAGATATGTTGCATAAGTATCCATATTTGTTTTAGGTGTAAGCAAGTGAACTATGTATGTTTGAAAAATTTGGGGATGAATTTTCTATAATGAGGGAAGAATGTAATACCCCGAATGTATGTATGAACTTTCAGTAATCATATGAATGAAATTCTATTGGTATATTATGTGTATGAATGAGTATAAGTTGAATTATGAGAATTGAATATAAATTTCCTGAAGTAGAGCTGCAGGGCATAAGTCGCGCCCGCGATAAGGAAGTTGCGACTGCGACATTGATTTTGCGTCCAACATTACAACCGCAATGCAGACTGTGAACCTGTATGCCTGAAATTGTTTATCAGATGAACAGTCACATGAACAGTGCTGGGTAGCAACCGTGAAGGCCATGTTGTGACCGCAATAAAGGAATCATGACCGCAACTAGCATATTGCGACCGCTACTTACCTCAGGATCAGAATCGGGGAAATGACTTTAAATAGAGAGTTAAAGGCCTAAACTTATTTTTCACGAGATTTCAGAGCTCCAAACCTCATTTTCTCTCAAGAATCACTCATCCACTCACATTAAATGCCAAGAAACTTCATTGATTGCTTCAACAAAAGGATCTAGTGTCGCATTTGTCCATTCTTTCTTCCATTTCTTGAAGCATCTATTGAAGAGGTGAGTTAGGTTTTTGCATTTCTTTTATATTCTTCTTCTCCATTGTTATGATTTATGCTTGGGAAGAGAATAGGATTAGAAATCATGAGTCTAGCATGTGTATGGTGATTTTAAGAGCATGGGTTATGTGTATTGTTAATTTGTATATGTTTGTATGTTTAGTTCCTCCTAGAAGGTTGGATGATAATCATGAGGATCATGAGGATTTGATGTGATTGAGGACTTCCATTG
>CATKHJ011301000.1:0-12672 GCA_949750685.1 Vernicia montana
GAACAATAACATACATTCATCATACTGGAATACAAATGGGCGGGATGAAACCACCATCCCTATAAGCATCCAAACATCATTAAGGGCAGTAACTTCTCCCTTTTAACGCATATCTGGCCGGATATACGCCTAGAGTATATAATTTTCTCTAGGTAGAACACTAACATATAGGACTCTATCAGTTGAGTCACCGGTGCACACGGTCTAATGGTTTATCCCCCATTAGTAAGGCGTTCTATTATCATAGGTTCATCTTGGTCAATTCTTGGTAGGTATAACATCAATAAACATTAGCTCAAATGGCCATCATTCATTCAAGGATCTCAATAATTCAACATAAATAATCAAAGTTGTTATTTAAGACTAATAGCAATTACATTAGTACATGGATAATGAAAGAAATTCTAAATTTCAATCTTTGGCATTTTAAGGTTCAATAAGAATAACATTCATAAAGGTAGTTCACATGCATAAATATATTTCATAACTCACCTCTATAGCCCTTTACTTCAACCTAAGCTCAAACACTCTATCTTGGGTGAGGATTCTCCAAACCTTGGCCTACATATGAATAGCCAGCAATACTATCAATCTTGAGTCTATAAATTCTAATTCTAAGAATGAATTCTTCAATTAAAAGAAAGAATATCTCAAATATCAAAGATTGAACTTATTCCCTCAAGAACAAATTCTAGGGTTCTAACCCAAAAACCTAATAATTAAATTCTAACAAAATAAAACAATAAATACTCATAACTACTTCTATCTAACTCTATAAAGATGCTAAAACAACATAATAACAAAGCCCATAAGAATTAATGAAGAATTAGACATTACCTTGAAATGTCTCTTCCTTATCAAAACTAAATCTTCCTAGAATTTAAGAAGAATCCAATTAGATCTTTGAGTATCATTTGATTCCTTGAGTTAATTTAATGCATCTTAGTCTTTAAGAAGCATTAATAAGGCTTTGGTGAGGGGTTTAGGGTCAGAAAAGTCGAATTAATGAAGTTAGGTCTGATTTCACATTTTGGGACTGCTGCTGTTTTTTTATGATGCTCGACCTTGAACGAGCGTTCACCCCTCTTGAACGAGCATTCATCCCTCTATGAACGAGCGTTCATCTTTTTTGAATGAATGTTCATCTTCAATTCCCAAATATAACACTGTTCACACAGAGGCATTTGTAATGAGCATTCACCCTATTTGAACGAGTGTTCACCCTATTGAATGAGCGTTCAAGCCTGCAACAGCTCAAAAATTCATTCCTTTTTCTCCCAATGCCTCAAACTCATTTAACATAGTCAAACAACTCTTAATACACAAATACAAACACTTCTTATCTTAAGAATTTCGTATCATCACAAGCATAACATATATGGTTCAAGATCAATAATATCATCATTAAAGGAATGTAAATACATATACACATCACACATTATACATACATAATTTAACTTAACCATTCAATTACAAGGTACATATACACAATCACAATCTTAGGTGTTACATTCTTCCCTCCTTAAGAAAATTCATCCTTGAATTTTTAAGAACTCATCACTCAAGAGAGAAACAAATGTGGATACTTGACTTGCATACTTTCTTCACTTTTCCAAGTGTACTCTTCCATAGATTGGCTTTGCCATAAAACTTCACCATAGGAATATCCTTATTCCGAAGCTTCTTAACCATTCTATCAACAATGGCTACAGGAACTTCTTCAGAAGTCAAATCTTGCCTCAAGTCCAATGGTTGAGTCTGCAATACATGTGAAGGATCCAAAATGTATTTGCGAAGCATGGAGATGTGAAATATTGGATGAACACTATCCAATTCAGGTGGTAGTGCCAATCGATAGGAAACTTCTCCAACTTGATCTAAAATCTCAAATGGTCTAATAAATCTCGGTTTACAACTTACCCTTTTTCCCAAATCTCATAACACCCTTCATCAGCGAAATCTTCAAGAATACATGATCATCAATGGCAAATTGAAGGTCTCTTCTCTTAGTATCGGCATAGCTCTTTTGGCGACTGAAGGCTGTTGTCAACCTTTCCTTTATGAGAGGTATCTTTTCAGAAGTGTATTGGATTAAGTCAGGTCCTTCAATGAACTTCTCACCTGCTTCATCCCAACAAATAGTTGACCTACACTTCCTCCCATACAAAGCTTCATAAGGAGCCATCTTGATGGTACTGTGATAGCTGTTATTGTAGGCTAATTCGATCAATGGCAAATGTTTGTCCCAATTTCCTCCAAAGTCTAGAATGCACATTCTTAACATGTCCTCTAGAGTTTGGATGGTCCTCTCTGATTGTCCATCTTTTTGAGGATGAAAAGTCATGCTAAAATCCAATTGAGTACCCAAAGACTCTTGTAGCTTTTGCCAAAATCTTGATGTGAATTGTGTTCCTCTATTCGAAATGATAGAAACCGGAACACCATGAAGTTTGATGATTTCATCAATGTACAATTGGGCATACTATGAAGCTGAATAGGTAGCCTTCACTGGTAGAAAGTGAGCTAGTTTTGTTAAACGATCCACAATCATCCATATAGAATCGTGACCACTTGATGTCCTTGGCAATCCAACCGCAAAATCCATGGTAATCCTTTCCCATTTTCATTATGGGAATGGCAACTGTTGCAACAATCGCGAAGGCTTTTGGTGCTCAAATTTGACTTGTTGGCAAGTCAAACATCTAGCCACAAACTCCGTTATATCTCTTTTCATACCACTCCACCAATAGGAACCCTTCACATCATGATACATTTTAGTTGCACCTGGATGCACATTGTACTTAGCAAAATGAGCCTCCCTCATTATTTGTTTCCGTAAGTTATCAACCATAGGAACACACAATCGAGTGCCACATCTTAACACCCCATCCACAATAGCAAACTCAGGCTCTTTCTTAGCTTCCACATCATTCTTCAACTTAATCAATTGAGGATCTTTGTCTTGAGCAGTTTTAATCTGATCGATTAAGAGCCTCCATCTCCAAATCATGGGTTGGGTAATTCAGTTCATGCCTTCTCAATTGTCTAAAAGCATAAGCTATCACCTTGCCATATTGCATCAAGACACAACCAAGTCCCACTCTCGATGCATCACAATACACTGTGTAACCTCCTTCACCCGAAGGTAAAGCCAAAATCAGAGCAGTAGTGAGACAATTCTTGAGCTTTTGGAAGCTCTCTTCACAATCGTCAGACCATTGATACTTTACTTGCTTTTGAGTAAGCTTGGTCAAAGGAATTGTTATCTTGGAGAAATCTTGAACAAATCTTTGATAGTATCCCGCTAAACCCAAGAAACTCCTAACTTCTCTCATATTGGTAGGTCTAGGCCAATCAAGAATCGCTTCTACTTTCTTTGGATCTACTTGCAATCCTTCCTCATTGATTACATGTCCCAAAAAGCACACATTCTTCAGCCAAAATTTATATTTAGAGAACTTAGCATACAACTGATGCTCTCTTAAAGTTTGCAGTACAATGCGAATATGCTCTTCATGTTCTTCTTGGCTCTTCGAATACACCAAGATATCATCAATAAACATGACAAAAAACCTATCCAAGAATGGCTTAAAAACTCAGTTCATCAAATCCATAAAAGCAGCTGGTGCATTCGTTAACCCAAATGGCAATACCAAGAATTCATAGTGTCCATATCTGGTTCGAAAAGCTGTCTTGCTGACATCTTCCTTTTGGATTCTCAACTGGTGGTAGCCTGATCTCAAGTCTATTTTTGAGAAGTGACTTGCACCTTGCAACTGATCAAACAAGTCGTCAATCCGAGGAAGTGGATATTTATTACGAATGGTAACCTTGTTGAGTTGCCTATAATCGATGCATAACCACATAGATCCGTCCTTTTTCTTTACAAATAACACTAGTGCACCCCAAGGCGAACTACTAGGCCGAATGAACCCTTTGTCCAACATATCTTGCAACTGCATCTTCAACTCCTTCAATTCTGCTGGTGCCATGCGATAAAGTGGTATGGAGATCAGATTAGTTCTCGGTAGTACTTCAATATTAAATTCAATCTCCCTCTCAGGTATCAAACCTAGTAATTCTTCGGGAAACACATCCGAAAATTCGTCAACAATCAAAATCTTTTCTATACCTTTCACTTCCACATTAAGATTTCTTACATGTGCCAAATACCCTTGACATCCTTTCCTTAGAAGTCTTCTTGCACCAATAATAGAAATCAAATTATTTGGAGCTTCACTTTTTTACCTTTGAAACTCAAACTCTTCACCCGAAAGTGGTCTGAACACAATCTTTTTATTGAAGCAATTGATAGTAGCATAACTTTTAGTCAATTAATCCATGCCCAATATCACATCAAATTCTAGCACATGTAATTGTATCAAATCCACTTCTAACTCTCTATTGGCTATCCTAACCATACAAGAAGGAAACACATTTCTTACTTCAATTTCTTCCTCTTAAGGAGTGGAAACAATCAAAGGATTCTCAAGTAATTCACATAGCATATTGTGAGGCCTCGCTCGAACGCCCCTCCCGTCGCCCGGGAAAATATTGATTTTTGCCTTAAGGAAAGGCGAGCAATTTTCAAGAGAGGTTTAGGTATAAGTTTCGGTGCTCACGATTGGAAGCGGCTATCGCCTCGAAAAATTTATTTGATTTTTGAAAGAGATTCTAGAGTCGCCACCCTAATTTATTTAAATGGAAAAATTAAGGAAAAAAATCCAATTTGACTCCAATTTATTTCTTGATTAATTTACCCAAGGATAAAGTCACTAGTCCTCGAACCAGGTTGAGCTCGGGGACTAGACTTTTGATTTTAAAATAATCTCAATTTGACTCTTAAATTTTATTTGACTTTGAAATTTGGATTTAGATTCCAAGCTTGCCTATGTACCCCATTGAATAGGGATCAAAACCCACGTAGTTCATTCCACGGTGAGGTGGAGGGGTTTAAGGATCGGTCATATTTGATTGGATTGATTTGGTTTGGGGTTTGAGTGAGGGTAAGAGATTATACCTTCTTTTTGGGTTTATATGGTGGGAGAGTAGTTTTGCCAGAGCGGAGTTCTGTTTCGGAGAACGAGGTTGGTTTTAAAAAAAGATTAATTTGATGTTTTGGTTGCTCAATTACCTAATTTTAATTAATTAAAAGGATTAATTGACCAAATTGAGTTGAAGATTAATTAAGATTAATTAATTAAAAGGAATTTAATTAATTAATTAGGATGATTAATTAAAATGAGTATGGAAAAATAGTTAGAGAGAGAGAGAGAGAGAGAGAAAAGAGCAAGTGGATAGCAATCAATAAGTGCTTAAGAGGTGTCTTGAAATAAAAATGGATGGGGTATTTATAGAAAAAATGGGGTGGAGTAAAAAGACTAAAAAGAGGCTGAAAAGTGGGCTAAAAAAGGGATAAAAATGAAATTTACAGGACATGAGGGGGGACCAGTACCGGACAGTCCGGCAGCTCCGCCAAGCTTCTTGGCTGCAGCCACCGAGAGGCCTGGCAGAGCTGCTGGGGAGGTCGGCGGCGTCGCCAGAGGCTCCAGCAGACGGCTCTCAGAGTCTGATTTGAAGACTTTTTTCTAGTTTTTGGGTCAATTTTTAGGACTTTCGGGTTAGTTTTCGGGACTTCCGAGATTCTGAAAAATTACCGGTTAGTGGCGGTGGATCCGAAATTAATTATCAAACAGTTTGACAATCAGTTTTGAAAAAAATTCAGTTAATTTTGAGAAAGTACTGTCTGATACAGAAAGTTCAGTTAGGATAAGAAAAGTGTCAGTCTCCTTCTAATATTATGCCTGAAAATCTATTTTTTTAAGGTGGCGCTGCCTCATTGACCCTTGCCCTCTAACTGGCTAGCGGGACTGTCGTAACGGCTTTGCGTAGCGCACTAAATTTAGCAGGTGTCAAGCTGTGGCAGCATCTTAAGAGTGTAAAATTTAGGGTTCACAGTTGCCCCCTCATCAGAATTTTCTTGTCTTGTAAGGCGATTATGATGATAGTGAACTCGGGAGAAGGGATGGTACAGGGAACTAAAGTGATGTCTAGGTCAGTGCTTGGACATGTTTGGGTGAGAGGGATGGTTGAAAAAGGATGGTATAAGGAACCAAAGTGATGTCTGGGTCAGTGCTTGGATATGTTTGGGTGAGAGGGATGGTTGTAAAGAGATGGAAAAAGGAACCATATGGATGTTTAAGTAATTGTTCCTAAACGTTTATGGGTGGAAACTTGACTTGGTAAATGGAAGCGAAAAAAGGAACCAAAGGGATATCTAGGTTGGTGGCTAGATATTTTTGGGTGAAGGATGGGCTGACATGGATAAAAAGCGGGGGAAGGAATCAGAGTGATGTCTAGATGATCGCTTCTAGACATTTCTGGGTGAATGATTGATTTTGATAAGATAATTTTAGTGAAAGGAGAGTCTCGGCCTATGGTGAGTCGACTCCAGAGTTTCTGAAAAGAGGAGAGCCTCGGCCTATGGCGAGTCAGCTCAAGAGATTCTGAAAAGAGGAGAGCCTCGGCCTATGACTAGTCGGCTCGAGAGATTCTGAAAAGAAGAGAGCCTCGACCTATGGCGAGTCGGCTCAATAGATTCTAATTAATCGGGTGGAGGACCCTTTTTGACTTGTTTGAATCAGCTAGAGGACCCTTTTTGACTTGTTTGAATCGGGTGGAAGATTGTTACTATGGTCAAAGTTGGGTGAAGGACAATTGCTTAGGTTGAAAGCATAGTCAGAATAGTACCGCATTCAGAATCGAGTGAAAAAATTATTACCACAGTCAGAATTGGGTGAAGGACGACTACTTATCTTGGAAGCAAAGTCAGAATAGTACCGCGGTCAGAATCGGGTAAAAATTGTTACCATGGTTAGAATCGGGTGAAAGTTTATTACCACAGTCAGAATCGGAAAGGTGTCTAATTTGAGAGGGTTTCGGTCAGCTTTGAAAAGGTATCGGTCAGTTTCGGAAAGATGTCGGTCAACTTTGAGGAGGAGAGACCATTAGCTCGGCTTATGCATGATGGTGTATGACTTGCATGATCGCACTTGCATGTGTATTTGTGCATAGATGATGCATGTTTATGTATGCATGTTTTGGGATTCATGGACATTTTGTTTAACTTCCATGCTATGGATGATTTGTGATGATGTATGTAATGGAGGATTGCATGGATGTAAAAGGGTGGATTCTCAACTTATGCTCTGTGTATGAGTGCAATTTTTCATGTGATTTTTTTTTTTGCTTCCATGGAGCCATAATTTCAGCCATTACATACATTTATGGATCAAGAAACTCGAGAAGGTGGAGAAAATTAATTTAGGCAGATACAATATTGTATCGATGGTGACTTTACGAGGAGTATGGGTCGACTGAGATTTTCTGAGTGCTTCCTTTAGGTTTTGGGACCCGGTGGTCCGTGCTTTTCGTTTTGGTGCTGCCATGGGAGGGCTGTGCCCCACTTTCAAAGAATTCAACACCATACTTGGCTGCGATTCAGAGGAAGTCCTAGTGGTGCCAGAGTTTCAGAGTTAGGCATTTTGGAATTTTCAGGAGTTTCTGGACCTGCCCCAGGATGTTGCTAGCTGGATAGTCATTGATGGTTGGGTGAATGCGACCGTTGTGATCGAGGAGTTTTAGGACCCCAGTGACTTTAAAGACTTGAAGAGGCAGAGGCTTAAGATGAGGGCTCTGGGCTTTTTTTTTTTTTTTTTTTTTTTTTTTTTTTTTTCTGATGGCTGGGTATTTGTTTTTCAGTTCTACTAGTTAGGGTGATGCTGGAGTAGTAAGTTCGGCACTTTAGATGGGGTAGAGTCGTACTGTGGCTGAGGCTATTTTGGCTTGAGGTTGTTTGGCCAATTGAGAGAGAGTGTCATGCTTATTATGCTAAGGGAGATTGAAGATGACGCTATAGAGGAAGGGGAGATTATTACAAGAGAAACAGAGAGAGTGACTCAACCTTCGGAGGAGACTCTAGGAGCTACTGAGGGTTCGACACTACATGCTGCACTAATTACTTAGACTGCAGTGATAGTGACAGAGAAGATTATGACTGCAGTGAGGAGACAGGATGACATTACAGTGGTGGTTTAGAGGAGGGTTACTGCAACTGGTGCAAAGAGGAAGACTGCTGTTTCCAAGGTTTAGAGGAGGATTTCAACTGCACTAGAAGGGACTGGTTCCGGAACTACTACAACACAGAGGAGGATTTTATGTGAGTAGTTCTGGAGCTGCTGACACTTGGGGTAGGTTTTTTGATATGACTGTGGGGATCAGTTCTAGTTTTGCTAGTACCTCTACGGCTGCAGCGGAGAGAGCTACAGAGACTAAGAGGAGGAGTCTGATGGTTTATCTCCCATTAGTAAGGTGTTCTATTATCATATGTTCATCTTGCTCAAGGCTTAGTAGGTATAACATCAATAAACATTAGCCTAAATGGCCATCATTCATTCAAGGGTCTCAATAATTCAACATAAATAATCAAAGTTGCTATTTAAGACTAATAGCAATTACATTGGAACATTGATAATGAAAGAAATTCTAAATTTCAATCTTTGGCATTTTAAGGTTCAACAAGAATAATATTCATGAAGGTAGTTCATATGCATAAATATATTTAATAACTCACCTCTATAGCCCATTACTTCAACCCAAGCTCAAACTCTCTATCTTGGGTGAGGATTCTCCAAACCTTGGCCTACATATGAATAGCCAACAATACTATCAATCTTGAGTACATAAATTCTAATTCTAAGAATGAATTATTCAATTAAAAGAAAGAATATCTCAAATATCAAAAATTGAACTTATTCCCTCAAGAACAAATTTTAAGGTTCTAACCCAAAAACCTAATAATTAAATTCTAACAAAATAAAACAATGAATACTCATAACTACTTCTATCTAACTCTATAAAGATGCTAAAACAACATAATAACAAAGGCCATAAAAATTAATGAAGAATTAGACATTACCTTGAAATGTCTCTTCCTTATCAAAACCAAATCTTCCAAGAATTTAAGAAGAATCCACTTAGATCTTTGAGTATCTTTTGATTCCTTGAGTTAAGTTAATGCATCTTAGTCTTTAAGAAGTATTAATGAGTCTTTGGTAAGGGGTTTAGGGTCAGAAAATTTGAATTAATGAAGTTAGGTCTGATTTCACGTTTTGTCACTGTTGCTGTCTTTTTATAATCCCCGACCTTGAACGAGCGTTCACCCCTCTTGAACGAGCATTCATCCCTCTATGAACGAGCGTTCATCCTTTTTGAACGAATGTTCATCTTCAATTCCCAAAAATAAACTGTTCACACAAAGGTATTTGGAACGAACTTTCACCTTTATGAACATGCGTTCACCCTATTTGAGCGTTCACCCTATTGAACGAGCATTCAAGCCTGCAACAGCTCAAAAATTCATTCCTTTTTCTCCCAATGCCTCAAACTCATTTAACATAGTCAAACAACTCTTAATACACAAATACAAACACTTCTTATCTTAATAATTCTGTATCATCACAAGTATAACATATATGATTCAAGACCAATAACATCATCATTAAAGGAATGTAAATACATATACACATCACACATTATACATACATAATTCAACTTAACCATTCAATTACAAGGTACATATACACAATCACAATCTTGGGTGTTACAGGATCCCTCCATGTGACTTGAAAGATTGGGAATTTAGTGAAGAAGAGGAAGAAGAAAAAGAAGAAGAATCTTAGAGCTTGGGCCATAAATTTTCTTTTATTGTTTTCTGTTTATTTATCTTTTATTTTATTTTCATTTTCATCTAGCATCTAGCATTTTCTTTTTAAATTGAATGAAGTCTTTTTTAAACTTGAATTACTTGATGCATCCTTTATATGTGCTTTCCTTTATTTTTCTTTCTTATATGTTCCCTTTTTAATCTTTGTTTAAATTTTTGTTTAACTTTATGATTCTCTCTTTTTGATCTTTCCAAAAGGGGAGAAGTGCAATGAATTTGAAAATTTACTTGATTAAAGGGAAGCAAATAAAACTTATTTGATTAAGGGGAAGAAAATAATTTTTTTCTTAAATACTATAAGGATCATTTGTTAAGGGGGAGTCTTATATTTTGTTTACTTGATTTTATTCTATCTCAAATTCAATTTAATTATCAAAATCAAAAAGGGAGAGATTGTTGACCTAAATTGGGTTTTCAATTTAGTCAATATCTATTTTGATATTGACAATCAAATTGAATAGTTCTAATGTTTCATCTAAGTGTGTTTTGACAATTAAAATGCCTTAGAATTGCTTGATATTCAAGAACTTAGAAAAATCTCTAAGTGTTCTGCTGGACTCTTAATTTGCACCCGTAATAGGCATATAGCGCCCATAATAACCATGTCGCGACCGCAATATAGCTCAAAGCCTGAATTGTAGATTTCATCCAGAGAGGTTCGCGGTCAGTGTAGTGATCGCAACTTCAAGTGCCAAAGCTTGGTCGCGCCCGTGATTTCCTTGTTGCGACCGCAACATTCATAAAGCTGAGAAGAGTCCCAACGGTAACATCAACAGCAAACAAAAATTTGCCACGTGGCACTAGCCGTTGGACACATATGAATATAGCGACCCCAATATACATGTAGTGACCGCGAAAGACCTATAGCGACCGCGATATGTTCATGGTGACCGTGATTCTTGTCTGACAGAGCATTTAATGTAGATTTTCTGGCTGTTGGAACTAGATTTGGTTGAAGCTATTTGTAATAGCTCTTTTGGTGGTGAGAAACTATAAATACTCTCTCCAAAGGACTTGAATACACAACACCTATTTCTCTAACAACCAAACACTTGCAATTTTATTTCTCAAGCTTTTAATTTTTCATTTAACACATTGTGTGTTTGTTGTAAGAGCATTCATTGCTCAATGGGTTTAGTGTTAGCCATTAAACACTATCTAGGTTTGGGGAGTGAGACTAAGTGAAAACTCTTGTTGGGTTTGAGTGTTAACCTTAGTGAAAATACTTGTGAGGTTTCTAGTGTGAGCCTATTGAAAACACTTGTAAAGTTTGGTGTGAGCTTAAACACTAAGTTGGGAGTTAACTTGTTAAAAATCCATTGATAGTGAAATACCCAATTGGTGATTAGGGAGTGGATGTAGGATTGGTTATAATTCGAACCACTATAAATCCTTGTGTTCATTCTTTTTCTACTTTCTTATTCAATTAATTTTTTAATTACCCACCAATTCAACCCTCCTTCTTGGTGCATATTGGGCAACATAAAGTTATCTTTTCTTAAGTACCTAAGCATACTTGGGTCCTTGAGAGTTAGTCATGGAAGGATCCTTAAGTTTTAGATGAGTCTTCCTTATATAACAAAACACATTTATATGCCCAAACTTTAAGCAACAGTAGTATTGAAGTTTAGACTTTTGAGTCTTCTTCTTATTTGCCACATTACCATGAAATGAGTGCCTTTTCACAACATGATTATGTGAATGCAAATAAGAGCATATATGATGTTGTGATTGTGGGTCTTTTTGATCATGCCTCTTTTGATAAATAAATGCATGATTAGCTCTTTGAGACTTAGCTTTTGAGCCTTGTGAACCTTTCACAATCCTTTTAGGATTGGAAAGTTTTGTGTGTGCTTTAGCCTCCTTGTTGACTACCTTTATGCTAAAAGTTTGAAGAGTAGAGGCTTTGATGAATGATGGAGAAGAGGATGTGGAAGTTGATGAACCGTTAAAGCCAAGACTATGTCTTACAAAAGGTTGTCTTTGAGATACAATGAGTGTATCCAAAACTTTATTTCCTTTGTAAATTTTAGAAATAAAATTTCTTAATTCTTCAACCTCTAATTTCAAAGAATTGTTTTCTTTGTACAAAGATTCAAATGCGGAGGTTTTTGAAGAAACTTCATTTAAAGAATTTTTGAGATTAACATTTGACGTTTTTAAACTTAAAACTAGTTTCTCAAGATCTCTAAAGTTCTCCTCAAGTTTTGAACATTTTCCTTTGTAAAATTTCATTTTTGATAAATATTTCACATTTTAAGGCCATAGCCTCCATAAGCTCATCATCAACCACATCATCAATATCATAACAAGAATGAGAAGTAGAGCATACCTCATTTGAAGAGTCTTCCAAAGCCATGAAGCATAAGTTTGCAACTTTATCTTCTTCTTCATCGTTGGAAGAGTCTTAATCCCATATAGCCTTGAAACCTTTCTTCTTCTCCTTGTCCTATATCTTCTTCTTCTTGTTCTTGGGACACTCCATTTTAATGTGACTTTACTTCCCACACTCATAGCACGTCACTTCATTCTTCTTCTCCTTGTTGGAATTGGAGTTGGAGTTGTAAGATGACTTCTTAAATGGTCTTTTTCCTTTCTTTCTACTTTTAATTGTCTTGTTCACTCTTCTAGATAGCATATCCAACTCTTCATCTTCAACATCATTCTCATCCGAGTCACTTTGACTCTTACTGTCACATCCCACTTTTAGGATATGACGGTCTTAGGGCATGGGTAGGCCTAAGGCTACCGAAAACCCGTAGAACCCAATTAACACTATAATTCAACTGCAGTTCGGCGGAGCGCTGACTGCACATATAGCACTACCCCAGAATCACAACCTGCAAAACAAGTTACACTTCCAATAATTTTCCTTCCTTATATCCTCA
>CATKHJ011301597.1:0-52591 GCA_949750685.1 Vernicia montana
ATTATTAATATCACATATAGTGCTTTAAATATATTTTTTTGAAATAAGTGCTTTAAATATTTTTAAAAATATTAAATCATCAAATTAAATTAAATTAAAATTTTAAAAAATAATTTTAAATTTCTGTAATTTAAATTTTGAGATTAAATTACTTTCAATTTTATCATATAAATTTATCAATCCGTATTTAATAGAAATTTGTTGAAATTATAATTACCAAAATTAAAAACTCATAAAAAAAAGAATCTTATTTTTTTTTTCAAAAAAAAAAAGAATAGTATTTATTTTTATTATTACCCATATAATTATTCTCCAGCAAAAAAAAAAAAAACATAGTTTTTATAATTGGTAATTCAGTGGTCTTCTCTCATTTTTTTTTCCTTAAATATAATTGATCTCTCTTTTTTTTTTCTCTTTAATTATAATTGATCACTCTTAATCCACAATACTATATAGACCTGAATTCATAATATAATTTAGTGACTATCGTTAGGAAATCTCTTATATGCGGACCCGCTGTTAGTTGGAGAAATTACAGAATAGACCTTCTTTTGGAGGAAATTGACGACAGCGACACATCAACTTTTTTTTTTTTTTGTCAAAGAAGACACATCAACTTGAAAGGAAACGTTTTTAAATTGAAATTGGATAAGAAACGCCTAGCTATTTTATTCGCTCTCTTCAGGCATATGAAGAAGAAAAGGCCAATATATAGTGTTACAAATTTATGCGGGAATTGCAATATGACTATATATTTTAATTGGTGCCACCTATTAGTTACTTTAGAAATGAGCACAAGGATCAACTTTAGATCCCCAGTGCTCAAAAAAGAAGATTATTTTCTTGTCCTTTCGAAATTTCTATCCAACCTATCAAACATCACTGAGCCAATTGATACAAAAGATAAATACGAGTAATTAGTTTGTTGCATGTGACATTGACATTCACGCTTTGTTCGAGCAGAAGAAAATTAGAATTCAAGGAAATGCATCTAGTCCATATGACTAGAAACATTAAGGAAGAAAATATTTCATGCATGCTTTCTCATTTCCCTCCTATCAAACAAAAATGGCATTAAAAGGAAAAATGTTTAAAATTTGCATCAAAAAATTCCAAGTGACTATTGGACATTTCCAGGGACCCTGGGAAACACCATTCAACCTAGTTGAGAAGCGCAATCTTCATCTGTGGCGGTTCATGCTCAATTTCAATACTCATATAGCCAGAGGCATAACTACGACATATCCCCAATTTTTTATAGTCTATCATGCACCATACATCAGGTAACATTAACACCCTCAACATTTAATTGCTATCAACTCCAAAATATATGAATTCCGCAACACAGTAAATCACTTCATTTCCTGAACACGACTTAAAAATTTTGGGAGGAAGAATCCTCGCTGATGCCAACTCAAGAGTTAATAACAATGCATACTGAAGCACAACAAATGACGAAAAAAACAGGGTATTACAACAAAAGTCCTTGTCCAGCCAAAAGTTTTTCCACCTGATCTTCACATTCTATCTTCTCTCCTTCGTGGGGCACAAGTAATGATCTCATCCACTCTGAGAATCATCTCGGCAGCCTCAGTTGCTGAGAGTAGTATGGCCTGCTTAACTTTGAAAGATTCAGAAATTCCAAGTTCAGCCATATCTCCCACCTGCAAGATTTG
The DNA here is from genome assembly GCA_949750685.1 of Vernicia montana. NCBI lineage: Eukaryota > Viridiplantae > Streptophyta > Magnoliopsida > Malpighiales > Euphorbiaceae > Vernicia > Vernicia montana. The sequence continues at coordinate 1,677 of CATKHJ011301597.1, forward strand.
AAAGATGACACGAGTCAACATGTCAAAGAAAGCCCAACATCCTGTGAATAGATAGTCCCACAAATAGCAAGTAATCAGAGGATTCTGCACCTCAAGTATCACAATACAATGCATGTAAGCATTCCAAAGATAAGCAGAACTAAACTTAAATATTCCTAAATTTTCTGTTATATACTTACGGAACCAGTGATGACATCTATCCCTGCCGTGGATGCCTCCTTCTGGTGCTCTGCTCGGAGCTGTGCTATCAATTCAGCACTGTCTAAACCAGCATTATCAGAAATGGTAGTTGGAATTGCAACAAGTGCCCTTGAGAAAGCTTCAATAGCATGGGACTTCTTCCCAGGAGTTGCTCGGGCCAGCTCATCCACATCCTTTGCCATCACCATCTCAGGCCATCCACCTCCAAGCAAAACCCTGCTGTCATTGACTGTCTGAGATAGCACACACAAGGCATCATGCATAGACCGTTCCGCCTCATCAAGCACGTGATGGCTGCCATAAATAAGATACATTAATGTATGAATTGTCATCTGAGTGGAAACTCTTCCAAAGTTATAAGGAAAGTGGAGCTATCTGAGAGTTAGTGCTTGCTTGCACATGCATGCAAGTGTCTCCCAACAATGCAAGTATATTTTCCAAGTACAGCTGGTAAGTATCATACTGTAAGTCTAAGTGGGGGAAAAATGTATTCCTCTTATAGTTGGAAATTTTAGTTTTTAAACTCCAACATGATGTTCTAAATTCTTAAACAATGAAGAGAGTGACATACTTTCTGGACTGGAAACCACAGTTGAAAAAAGAGGACAGCAGTCTTATATCATTTGTATAAAGAAAATGGCATCTCCAGTTGCATGAGGCTCCCTTCTTTAAGAGGGTCAGGGGAGAGCCATCTAATGCACACAGCCTACCCTGCTGCTTTTTAAAGAAACTGTTTCCTTTATTGCACCAAGGCTAGGCTCGCCCTCAATATCATTAGATAAGCTGGAGGAACGTATTAAAAAGAAAAAATTTAGACAACATACCTTGCACCTCTCAGTACTATTGTACATGCCTGACCCATTTCGACACCAGAAAAGTGGATCAACTTGTCCTCACCAATCATAATTTCCTCAATAAGTTTGCAGTGTCCAACTTTAACTGACTCAGGGTTATCAAAGGTTGAAGCAATTTCACCACCAGTTACTAAGGCCAGACGTTCAATACCATCGAAATCAGCGTGTTCAATCGCAAGTATTCCAGCATTTGCAAAAAGTTCCTCTGGGAAATTGTAAATCAATTGCCTGTTCACAAAGCAGTTAATCCCATGAGCTATTATTTTATCCACCTTTTCTCTCATTTTTTGCTTCTCAGCTGCTTCAATATCAGCAACCCTAGACATTGAATCAACACGAACACGTGCCCCATAGATCTTCACTTTGTCTGTGTCCATTGCAGTATTTGCCACCAAAATTTTTGCATTCTCTATGCGCTTTGGTTGTCCAACACCAATTTTCTTGTCAAGAATAAATCTGAAGTGTAACAAAAAGACACAATTTGAAATTACTGAAAAACCTATTAGATGTCAATAGATTGGTTGAAGTACAAATAAGATTGATACAGCCTAGGTATACTTGATAAAGATGTTTAAACTCATTTTTCTTTATCATAATACAGTTATTTACAAGAAACAGACTGATCTGTAAGGTACTGTAGAAGCTAGAAAATAACTTACACAACTTTCAACATATGAAGTTACATATGAGCAAACAAGAAGGCTATGTTAGTACTCAAGCAAGGAAATTCACGGGCCACACCATGAAAGCTTCAAATGAAATAAGACTTTGTAAGTCCATATACTCACCCTTCATCCAAGAAAGAATCCTTCAGTGATCCTCCCGGCTTCTTGATAATTTGGATGGACTCTAGGTTTGTGCTACCCTGCCATTTCAATTAGCAAAACAGAAAAAATAAATAAAAGGGGAAGGAGAGGGGAGGGAAGGCATAAACAGTTGTGATTATTGAAGAAATTGTCAAGGCAATTTGAAACAAAATCATATAATACATATTTGGAGGGTAAACAAAATTAAAACAGACCACAGCCACACCAAGCACGCTGGCAGAAAAGGAGATTATTCAACCTGCTACATTACATATAACAATTGCTTCTGACAGATTATGGAAGCTATTACTGTGACACAGTAACAACAATAATAAGTGAAAGGCTGAAAGCTAATGTGTATAAAATCATTATTCACCTTTAGCCTCAAAACAGCATCCACAGCAAGTTTTGCAAAATGTTCCTTATCCTGTGATAGAATTTTGGAACTCAAAGTAGTCATTGCAATCTTCATCAAGTCTGATTTGAATTTCTCTGCATTATCCAATAACGGCAATTATTGAAAAGCTATCAATGCCACTAAAGGAAAGAAGCTAAAAGCATTATCAAGCTAATTAGAAACATGCAACTATATAGATTTCTAGAGGTATCAACTAAAAAAATTAGTGTTAAATAAACAATGTAACACCAAAAGCAACAGCTTCCATTAGGGACATGTGGAAAAAGTTGACATTGAGAATTATAGGAACAATGAATACCTTCATTCTCTTTGTTATCCACTACTTTTTGCAACAAAGCATTGTGAGCACATTCTGCTGCCATTCTATAGCCTGAAAAATCAAACATGCACTATTATAGCACCTCACATTATGAACACAAAGTTTTACATTTATTATGACTTGTCAGAGATTTGTTCTCAGGGGGGGAGGGGAGGGGGAGGAGGAGGAAAAGGAAAAGGAAGAATTGGAAGCAATAAAGCCTGAAATTTAGAACAAACCTGCAATTATTGTCATTGGATGAATCTTTGCTGACACCAGCTTTTCTGCCTCCCTCAAAAGCTCCCCAGCCAAAACAACAACAGAAGTTGTGCCATCACCAACTTCATCATCTTGAACTTTTGAAATATCTGACCAATGAATTAAAGGATTTCCATCAAGCCAATATAGCTATCAAAATGCACATGGGAGCTATACCTAGCTATATGATGATATCCAACCATTTGATGGCATGGCTAGCTGCACTATTTTAAGTTTCATTATGCAGACACTTTCTCTCTCTATGAGAGGGGTGAATTCAATTTTTTCTCCTCTTTAGAGGAAAGCACTGGCTAGCAACTAGAATATGCCTCAGCAAATACAATATTTATATAAAGCCCATAACTGGTTGCAAGAGAGGTTTTTGTGAACAAAATCCCCACCTTATTCTACAAGCAAGAAATTTCAAATAAATCACCCCTACTAACACAGATTTTCAATACACCCATATTCAGCTTCAAAAATCACAAGAAGTTAACTAAATGAACCGTAATGCAGGCAAGACAAAGTAGCAGCGTAAGGATACCAACTAAAACTTTAGCAGCTGGGTTATCAATGTGAAGGGACTTCAAGATGGTGGCCCCATCATTTGTAACAGTAACTTGACGTCCTCTGCCTGTCGATTGCAAAATTTTATCCTGTGCCATGTGATACAACAATAAGCAGGCAGTATAGTAAACAAAAAGACAAAGGTAATTAGCAAGGCTCTCTGAATTGACAACATATTAATGAATGAAGAATGCTTACCATTCCTTTCGGTCCCAAAGTTGTTTTGACCAAGTCAGCAATTGCCATTGCACCAATGAATGATGCCTAAAAAGAATGGTTCAAATTAAGATGGGAAAGAAAAATTTCACACTAACACACATCATATATGGAAAGAGTGAGTGCACTAAAGGCTATATTCAAGCAGAATTCACATGCAAAAGGCATATCCACAATGGCCAGAATCTAATTGAACCTTCATTTACTAAGACATCAAAGACTGCAAAGTTTATATAACATGAAATATACTTTGATGAGACACTTGCAGCATGCATCATGGTTAAAAAACGAAGCAAAGAAAACACTCACCATCCTGGCACGCTCTCCTTTTTCTTCACTAGCTTCATCTTTAAATATATTATCGACCTATAAAAAAAATATACAATGTAAAAGAAGTCACCATGTAAAAGAAAATAAATGTTCCAAAAAAGAGACCCACAAAAATGGAGGAAAAGGAGGAGAGGGGATTGAAAAAGCAATCAGTGACTAACATACCGTCATTAGCGAGTGTAAAGGAAGACAACTTGACTATAAATGCTCAAAATTAGAATCTGAAAACCAGTAATACAAAAATATTAACCAAATGAAACACACCTAATCGGAATTTATACAGTGAAAAGAACCCTAATCTTCCAAAATGCTATAATCTTTCTGTACCCTCTAAAAAAATGAACTAATCATAGGGAATGAGAAAACACAAATAATAAAAACATAATAACCAAAAGTGCTCAGTATATAGCGCTCTTTCTGGTATTTCACATTTCCTACTCTCTCAACATTTTCTCGAGAACCAAGCAGAATATAAGTGAGGAAAATAACAAGCTACTGAAACAGAAATGTATTACAGATTCAAGAGTAAGATCACAGCATAAATAGAAAGTGAAAACTAAACCCTAGAAAGGCAAAATATAGTCAATGATTACCTGAAGTAAAGACAGAGACGATCGACGGAGAGTTTTTGAGACTTGGATCCCGCCGAAAATGAGTTAGGGCGTCGAGTTATGATTTTTGCTTCTATATGAGCAGTTGAATGATATAGTGTTTATCGTTGTATTAGAAGATGTTACTCTGATTTCAATCAATTGGTTCAGTTTGGTGATTTAAATGACCATCAAGTGTAAGACCCGATCAAGAACCGTTAGATTTGGGGCATATGAGTGGGCCGAAGTGGGTCTAATAAGTCCTAATTGGGGCGCCGTAACATCAGATAACTCTTCTCAGGAGCTCTGAGGAACTCTCGCGAGTCGCGAGTTCCTTTTAATTACCTATAGAGCCCAAGTCCAAGAACAGGAAACAGCCCAAGGCCAACAAAAATGTCTTGAAGAAAAATACTAAAGAAAAAAGTTTGGAAAAAAATAAATTAATTTCACTTTCCATTTCATAAAATTTTTATTTTATTTCAAATTAAAATTAATAAATAGTTTTTTTACTTGTATAGATAAAATGCGGATCTTAATATGCACAATAAAAAAAAAAAGTAGCAAATCAATTTATCTTCATTTTTCAAAGAAGATGGAAAATAATAATTTAAATTGTTTATGGCTGTACTATATGATGGGAATAGGAACATTGAGATGGCGAAAATTATAACTTATCTTTGGTTATATATTAATATAAATATCTATTCTTAAAAAAATAACATAAACATATTTTAAAAAAATAATAATAATAACATGAACATTTGCCTATACAATTCAGGCTAGTTTAGCATTATTATTATAGAAAATTGACTTTGAATCAAGAATTGGTCAGACTAATAGATGATAGCTTCTTATCACTTGAATTCATTGGATTTAAAATTAATTTGGAAAAACATGAACTTTGTCTTATATATTTAGGTTTTGTTTGTTTTGCAGAAAATATTTTTTAAAAAAATATTTTATATATTTTTTGATATTTGAAATGCTTCAAAAAATTAATTAATGAAAAATATTTTTATAATCAATAAAAAATTAAGTCATTTTTAAAGAAAATAACTTCATTTCGAATTTTACGGTGAACACCGATACTTACAGCCACCATTGATCACCTGCTACCACCAAAATCAAAATTTAAGCCTTGAGGACCTTCACACATAAATATGTCATTCACCTTGTATGATTCTCGTAAGCAAACACTGAAGTCTCAAATTATGTCACTTATCAGTTGTTGGGGATCTTGTATCCTTTATCTGTCATAACAAAACATATCTAATTTTCTACCGGTGTATTGTCACCAAAATAATACTAACTGAAAATCATTAAAAATTCAAAGAAAAAATAAAACAGAAGACATTATAAATGAGCAACTGAATAAAATGCATATATTAATACTAGGGGTGTAAGTGAGCTCGCGAGCTACTCGAAAATTACTCAAATCAACTAGATGTAAATCGAGTCGAACATGAACTCTATATTACTCAGCTCGATAATCGAGCTTTTATATATTTATCATTTTACCCTTTATATATTACTAATCGAGCATAAACGAACCAAGTCGAGTATAATCGAATCTAAACGAGACGAGTCGAGCTGAGCTCAAGTCAAACTCGCATTTGATATTGTGTCGATTTGATTCGACTAGATTAATCTCTTACTCATTTAAACTCGAACTTAACTCGATTAAATTTGAGCTCGTTAATTTTGCTCGATCTCGAACTCAAGTTTGAGCTGTTTAATACTCGACTCGAGCTCGAATTTGAGTACTTCAAAACTCAACTTGACTCGACTCGTTTATACCCCTAATTAATACAAACTGTAATTACCAGAACCAGCTCGAGAATTAGCTGGTCTAAGGCCTTGTATAATAATAATAATAATAACAATAAATAATGTATAGAAACTTGACCAATATATATATAGAAGGGAATACAATCACCAGTAGAAAAGAATGTGACCTCGAGCTGAAGTCATTATAAATAGTTCTACAATCGTACATATATATGCTCCTCACTTCAGATTTAGCCTAAATAAAACAGCCAACAAGAAGACAATAAGCAAAACTCTACTCTTCAATCTTAATTTTCCGGAGCTCGACAGGCTTCCCTGCCTTCAAATACTGCTTAATTTGCTAGCTTAAAGTGGTCTTGTGTGTCTACCGCTTGCCCTTCCACAAAGAAGTGCATTCTTTGGAATAGGGAATTCATCTCTAAGTGAAGTTGATGTTGTGTAAACCCTCAAATATAATTGCTGGCCAAGGTATTGACGTGCCCAAAATTCTGACCTCAAGTTCCACATCCCTACGTTGTCAAGTGGTACATAAATAGCAGTCCATGAACTAGGATATACCTGTACTCACCAAACCCATGTATAGGTATCAAAAGAGGGAATTTATCATTGATGAAATTTGAACCTGATGCATTATCAAACTTTGAATTAAAATACAGGGAAGATTTTGGTCTCACCTGAGTGGTGCATCGCGAAACTGCATCACGGAGATTGTATTGGTTTCTGCTAGCTGTTGTCCATTGTCCTCCATCCATTCTGCATTTCAAAATCATTGGTTATCAACCAATATGAAGAGCACTAATAAACTTATTTTAATTGGATAGTACTGGAGATTAATTAAAATAAACTCAGGCAAATTAATTACTATGTGCTTACCCAACAACAAAGAAACTATAACCATTAAGATGCCAGCTCTGGACGATGTCTTCATTGTTCTGAAATACAATTTCGACAAATGCTCTATAATCAACAGTCAAAACTGCAGTGTCAAGGTAAATTCCTCCACCGTAAGGTCTGTCTGATATGCTGTTCTCTTTGAAAACTCCCTGAATTTTGAAGTAGTCTGCAATCTTTAGTGGGGTGTCTGCCGGTATAAAGGACACACTGTTCACTGCATATCTCTGCTTGCCATTTACTTGCCCAGCAGAACTTGCAAATATGATTGTTCTGCTTGTGTTGATCATACCATAGTGGTATGAGCCTTGCGGATTTGGTCTTGGTCCACTTGCAGTAAGATTGGTCCTGAAATTACAACATAAAATTTGGATAATTGTAAACATGAAAATAATTTTGGTATAGAGCAAATTAATTAGAATGAGACATATTATTTAGGTATAGGTATGATATATGTTCATACTATTAAATGGTATACCTTATCAAGGACCCATTAGGCCATTACTAAGAGAAACATGTGGATCATCTTATCTAATGATTACAAAGGTGAAACTAAAATTTGTACAAATGGACCAAAGAACCTCATTGGGCCATAGCATATTGGGGATAGATAAGAACATACCTAATGGAGCGGGCCTGGTTAAGAGACCAATCAACCTGAATGGTGGGTCCACCAGGGGGTGGGCCAGAGACTTGGCCAGCAGAGTTGCTGTAATGAAGAACACCAGTGGTGGTGAGGACCTGAGAGGTGAACCTAGAGGAAACCACAATGTAGTAGTCTTGCCCAGGCTGGTCAGCTGTTACTAGAACAGAGTAAGATTGACCAACATGAACGTCCAGTGAAGAATAGGTAGTCTGGAGTGTATGTGTGCCCTCCACTTCTACTAATTTCATTTTATGGTTCTGAATGCGAAAGTTGAGTGAATTTTGTAACCCAACATTTGATATTCTGAGTCTGTAAGTTTTTCCTGCAACAATTGCAATAGCACCATATAAATCCAGAATCCTAGTTGAAAAATTATTATGGATAAGATTCAAATATGAACTATAAAATTAATGAATAATTATAATTTTTTTTAATCTATAAACGGTAATTTAGTATTATTATGTCAAATGACAGTTTTTGAAAAAAACTAATGAAAAATAATTATTTGCAGTTAGATTTTTATGAGTTTAAAATTGATCATACTAAAAATTTCAAATCCAAAAAACTGCTATTCACAATAGGGATTGGATGGACGAGATTTGATTATCTACCTTGTTCAACAGTAAGCCAATATCCATTGGGCCCGCGTCCATTGATAAGAATTCCATCAGGGAATGGTAGCTTCTTACCACCATCCAAATGGGCCTTCAGGACCTGTACAGTCACAAATTAATAAATTATTATTATTATTATTATTGCGAACAAATAAAACGATTTTTTTTTTTTTTCTGTTTTTCTTTTGATTAATCTCATATCATGCAATTTTTCTTGATTTTATTGGTTGGAACCAAACCTAATAAAAGAATATCAGCGAACACGTGCTAGGCCAGAGTGAAAGCGACACGTGGGAAGCACATGCATGACTAGAAATCTTATTGTGAATTGGGAGTTTGGGACCCTCAAGCCTCTAGGTGCACATTCTGCAAAAGTGACTAAATTAATTTTTGTGGACAACCGGGATTAGATTCACATTGGATTTTATTGGACAAACAGACTGGGCCAAAGTCAATTGGCATGGTCTTAAACAAGCCACGTCACTCATATGGTAGACTAAGACGATAGTGAAGGTCTTAAAATAAATATTATATTGATGAAAAACAAAGTTTTGATACAGTAATACCAAACTCTACCTTTAACATTAAGAGAGATTCAAAAATATCAGCCGAAATTAAATTTATATAAAAGAAAAATATTGTTGAATGACTTCCCAAGAAGCCACTCTCTTTGGCTTGCATCGATCTAGCAATTTTTCACATGTGAAAAAATAATTTTTTTTTGGCATAAATAATTATTTTATATATAAAAAACATAAAAATAATATAATAATTATTTTAAATGAATTCATTTGAATAAGTATATTTTTAAAATAACTAAATATATTATTATATTTTTTTAGGGAAAATATATTACTATATTATAAAATTATAAAAAAAAAAATAGAATTAAAATTTTAATTATCACTTTATTTTTTCTTTTTATAGTCTCCATAGCGAAAAATTTTAATTATTTCTTATTACATTCGGTACACCTACTAATTTCTTCTCCAACAGCACTTAAATATTTGACACTTAAAAGGCAGCCTAACAGTCAGATCCGGGGAAGTAATGACTGCAGCTGGAAACATACACTCATACAGACAAAGTGCATACCTCACAGAGTTACCGACAAAAACACAGAGTCATTAATTTCCCATAACCGCAACCATGGGGCATGTAAAACAATTTGAAACATTTACAAATTTTAAATTGCAAAGGGGCATTTCAAATTCAAAGCCATTTTAAGCAAAATGAAGCTAAACAAATTAAAAGAAGAGGATTGATTACCGTGTGATTAGATTTGTACCAATCTCCAATAAGAATGGTGTAATCACCATCAGGATCAGCGAAGGGGACGGGAATTCTTGGGCGACTGAGGATTCTGATTCCTCCAAAACCACCAGCAGCCTTGTGGAATGCAAGAGATGGGTAGTAATAGAAGCTTCCTATTTGGTCTTTCACTTGGAGTATGTATGTGAAGTTCTTTCCTGGAGGAATTGGGCATGTGGTTCCATAAACACCATCCTCAAATGAATTTCTCCTCTGTTGAATTCCATTCCTATATTCACAGACAAAATGTACCAAACCAAAAAAAAAAAAAAAAGGTCATTTTATATGCCTTTGGATCTTGATAGTTGCTAAATGCTAATAAATGGGTTGGTTAGCTAATTATCTATTGCTTTCTTTAGTGACTTGAAAATGTCCAAGAACCGATCTAGTTCATTAAATTCTGAAATGTTTACAAGAATGGTTTTCCACATCCTAAAATCTTCTTTAAACTTCTAAGATTACAAATTCAAATCTAATCCGAATTGAATTTATAAAAAATAAAAATAAAAATTTAGGCTATCCTAATACTAGAATTCTCCAATGTGGAAGACAGCTAAACTGAAATGGACAGGAGAGTGTGTGCAGTAAACATATCTTTATATTTTGAATTAGTTGTTATCACTAAAATAATGAAAAGTCGCTTTAATTCATAAACATAAAGCTAGCATACAACTCCATTAATCCATTGATAAGGACATTCATGTGGCAACACAGGTAAATGTAACCAAGTCCACACGAACACTCCACAGCGAGTAAAACTTCTTTTGACTTGAAAGATTGGTAGAAAAACTCCACAATCCACATATTTAAAAACAATTAGCGCTAATAGCGGGAAAAGATGTAAATTTTGCTTGTGTGAAAATATTTAAGTGCATATATACCCAGTAAAAAAAATCATTAAAAAAATAATTCACTGAAATCACTTTTATGTTTATTTTTTTAATCCATTAAAAACACTAATACATTTAGATCTAGATCAAAACTCATCAGCAGTCACTGATTCACATGATTCTTACAAAACTTTTTTAATTTTTTGAAAGGGAAAAAGAAGGTTTATAGTATATATTAAAAAAAAGGGTAATGTGAACCAAACCATAGCAATCAGACATTCTTTACAGTAAATCTTGGAAAACCTACTTTATTTAAATTTTTAAATCTAAATGAACATAGTAAAATGACTTGTATACCCCAATAGCAAAGGCAAAAATGAGCAACAAATGAGAACAGATCTGTCTTTTCAGAGGAAGGCGCGCAAATCATTGCTCATATTCTTTCTAGATAGGGAAAGCTCACGGGGGTGAAAAAAGAGAGAGAGAGATTTTACTTACCAAGAGAGAAGAAAAGGCTCATCTAAGCTGTTAAACACATTGATAATAAGATTGTCATTTGTAACAGAATGAATATCAGGTCCTGGAAATTGCCCATTTATAAGTATACCCTGTAAATTAACAAAAATTAAATCCAAAACTCATATCAGAAATTAAAAAAAAAAAAAAAAAGAAATTAATTGGATCAAAATTATAATAAAGAAAATGGGATTTGGAACAAACCCGTTGACGAACGCCAAGTGGGTATATGTCTCCATAAGTAACATTCCAGTTGAAGAACCTGTACGGATCTTCAGCTCCAACAATGGCAAAAAGAGCCAATAACAAGGTGCAAAAAGCACCAGTTCCCGCTAAGCTAAGCGGCATTTTTTTATTTTTAAGAGCAAAAATCAAATCAACAAATGTAATAGAGAAATAGGCAAAGAAAAAGGACTTTAAAAGAGGGAAAGTGTGTAATGTTTGTGTTCTTGGGTTAAGAGAAGGAAGTGAATGATGATGATGAGAGATGGCGCAATATTTAAGTGCGGTACAGGGTATGTGTGAATGTGTGAAATATATATTTATATATATATATATATATAGTTAGCCGTAAAGAAAGATTGAAACTGAGGAAAATTTGTTAAAGTAAAAAAATTAGGAAAATGGAGTGTCGGTGGTGGGGTCCGTGTACAAAAAATAATAATAAAATATTATATACTATATATACAGCAAGCTAAGCTTACAATTTGAACCGTGTTTTGTGTATGTGATTTGTCTCCCACATGGGCTTTGGGTGAGAAGTGGTTGTTTTGTTTTGACGCAATGCACAAGGGATGCATGTGATGAGTTTTTAACGCGCAGGGCCCTCGCTTGTATTAGGCTCTCTCTCTCTTTCTAATATATGTTTTGTTGCTTATTGTTTATTATTCCTTTGTATTGTAAGCTTACAACTTTGAAACACCCACGCGCTAATCTGTTATAATACCCTCTTTAAGTAATCTAACCGCATTTTTGTTACTCTTTTGGCTCATTGTGTAAAACAAAATTTTAGTTATACTCAATTTATAAATTGAATATGTAACTTCACCCTAACGTCTCTTTATAAGTCTTTTTGTGATGCACTTAATTTATAAATAAATTTATATTTATAATTATCAAATCGCTCATTTTTAATATTGACGATTATAAATGAATCTCATCTAACAGTTAAAATTAAAAATGAGCGATATAACGATTATAAATTTAAATTTATTTATAAATCAAGTGTATCATAAAAGAAACATTCTTTTTATTCATATGAGATATATACATTCCATTCAACTAAATAACTTATAAGTGTATAATATAAATGCATTACATTATAATTTGAAAGTAATTTTTTTTTTTGTATAATCAAATGATTTATATCATAAATCATTGTGTACACATTCAATTTCTCTCTAATTTTATCAAAAGAAAAAAAAAATGAAAGTATAATTGTTCATTTTACCTAAATGTTTAGTAGGTTCATCGCATAAGGAAATGCTTGATGGTTCAAAATTGCTAAGCCAAATTTGTGAAAAAATTCAAACCAATTTTCGTTGCCAAAATTATTAAGATTTATTGGATCTAGTGAAATAATACAAATTTAATGGAGTAGTTATTATACTCCCTCCGATTTTCAATAACTGTCTTTTTAGAAAAGTGATTTTATTTCAATATAATTGTCAATTTACAAATCCAATGTAACATTAATTATTTTTTGTTCTAAATTTACTCTTATCATCAACTCCTCTCTCTTTTCAAATTAGTGTTATTGGTAAAGTTTTGGTGAAAGATAAATTAAGGGTATATTAATATATTTGATTTGAAATTATTTCTAATTTACTGTTTTCTTTATCTAAGTATATTCCTCTAAAAAGACAATTATTAATAATCGGAAGGAGTATTTTCATATGCCCGGAATCACTTTACAACAAAAGTAAAGTTACGACATCAAATACTACTTATGCAAACAAGTGATGTGGGAGCATATGGTTATGTTGCTAAACCCTAGTGGTTGGTTATACTGTGCAGTGCATATAATTGTACATTGTGTCGGTAAGACTTGAAAATTGAAGATCTCATTAATATCAAAAAGGCCAGACTCCTTTGATAGAATTATATGCACCATATATATTTGTTGTACAAATTACCTAGTTAAAGGTATTTTGAATTAATACATACATAAGAAGTTTAAGTCAGATTGTTCTAATCATTTTCTGTTTAATTTAACTGCTATAATTAGCTATGGATTAGGTAGGTGGACCTAAAGAAACTACGTCGTGTCTTCTCTGGCAAGTAAGAGCTAGTATGAGTAACCCCAATTAATTAATTGTAAGATTAAGCAAAAAAGAACAGTAATGGATATATATATATAGTGAAATGCACATGAACTTTTGTAATCTGACATCTGAAATGCACATATTTTACAAAAGTACACACGGTTTATTTGGTTGTGTGACAATATTGGCTTATATGTTAACCTCCCCAATGAATTCAAGCAGACAATTTATAAATAGTAAGTTTTGATTTCTGATTTTAATAGTCTTTTTCATTTAACAAAAATTTTATATAAATTTATCTAATAAACTTCCTTATAATTGTATTTACATTCTATAAAAAATAATTTATAAAGATACTTTTTAACAGCATTTTTTTTTTTAAAAAAAAAAAAAAATACTAAACCAACAAGTACTAGGCCACGCTCGCAGAATTAGTACGATTGTGATGTATTTTTCAATTTAAAAACATGCAAAAGTTCGTTCTCCTAATACAATAATTCAAAAACATTGAAAAAAAGGTCAGACCTATTAGTGTAGGGCTCATTGCATTTCACTTTTGAGACAAGATTTGAGACGAAGCAAATGCGATCCGCTGGTCACTCACAGGTGGTCAGGACTCAGGAGCCATCGCCTTTGGTAATTTCGGCTAGGATGAACTGGAAGCAACCCATACAAATATGTCATTTTCCTTCTTTTTATTTCATAACCTTATCATTATCCTTTAACTATACGCCAAACGACGACATTTGAGGCCCAATCTTTTGCTCTTTCATGATCTTAGACATTTGGGCAAAAAAAAAAAGAGATCTTAGACAAATCACAGTGGTCAAGATGGAACCAATAACCAAACACTTACGGAGTTGACTATAGTTTTTTTTTCCCAGAGATTTTTTTAATCTTTCAAAATAATACACACAAAAATAAAAAGAAAAAAGAAAACCTGAAGTGAACCTATACCAATATAAAATTTACAGTGCTAGCCTACATATCCGGACAATTGCTAACTTGATAGTCACTAAGATACTGTTTAGTAAAACTGAAAATTAAATGCTAAAAATTTAAATTTTAAATTTTAAGTGTTGAATAAAATAAGTGATATAATTTTTAAATAGTAAAAATATTTAAAAATTTAATCACGTATAAATTTTAAATTAAAAATTTTGACTTAATTTAAGTGGTTTTTAACTTAATTTAGAGTTTTAAAACGTAATTATCAAATAAATTTAAAACGATTAAAAGCTGAATAGTATTATCAAATACCACAAAACATCACTTATTTGACACTTACTATTCTGATTTCTTTTAGTAGAAATGTTATGCACATAATACATGATATCAAATTGAAATAACGCAGAACACATAATACATGATATCAAATCAGAAAAGAAATCTGATTTCTTTTCAAGTATTAATTGTAAATTTGTAATAAAGATTACAAATACTCAATATGAACAAAAATTGAACTTGAGATCTAAATAATCCTAAAATTTCAGTTTAATTTTACCACTAAATTCAAGCCTCGTTGGAAACAATAAACTATTTTTACAACAAATATAATTTAACAATAAATACAAACTAATATCCAGATAGCACAAACGGGGAAGTTTTACCTGCTGGAAATTTCAAAATTACCACAACAATGTTCAGTGAATGTAAAGCTAAAATGGGGGTGAAGGTAAGCTTTCCAAGCAAATGCCTCCATAAAGAACAATCGCATCTTAGTAGCACATGCCATCATTACAATCCACGTTACATGATTAATTTGGTGCTAATTTTAAATCACCCAATTAAGGAGTGACATCACATATAAGCAACCAACTCAAATGATAACCCAGTTATAAAATATTACTTTCTTTACGCGCTTTAGGATTTTATTTAGAATGCAGCCTATAAGCCAACAAATCTAATGATGCGAATTTCTTGGTTTCATTAGGAAACTTAACTGGCTGATAGGACATTTAACCACAATTAGTGGGCAAGAGCAAGTCACACTAATCTATAGACACAAAATAGGACAAGGAATTATCATATCCATATCTTTACCCAGCCACAATATTCATGAAAATGACTTTGTAATATATTAATGGCATTCACAGTAACACACGACACACATCCTAAATAAGACGACACAAGTCATTGCACAACGCAATTTCATCTATATGTTTACCCAGCCACAATATTCATGAAAATACCTTGTAATATATTAATGGCATTCACAGTAGCACACGACACACATCCTAAATAAGACGACACAAGTCATTGCACAATGCAATTTCATCCACGAAGCCTTGCATGCTTCTTACACACTCGAAGTCTACATCCACTGAAGTTAATGTCATTTCTATCCAACCCACACCATTATGTTACCAGTCAGTCACATGTGCAATAAACAGTAAATGGACCCATGTCAATAGCATGGATAATCACTCAATGTATGTCATCCAAAATAATGTTGAAAGTTGACTGTAACGAGCAATCAATATGTGATTGATGAACAAGACAATGTATACATGGATGCCCACACCACAATCTTAAAATAAGAAATCCAAGATGCGCCGAGTAAATCAAATTGACACTTCCAATTTTGGTCATTAATTGCAGCAATACAACAACACAACTCATTATCCCCATCTCCCTCTCATCTACAGTCTCCTTATTTGCAGGGTAGCAATGCCCAGAGAAATTGATATTCACTATCAAGTAGAATTATCATTTTTTCATTCAAGTAATTAAACCCACCAATCACACAACGAAATTAGTACATTAAAGAAGGCTAACTTGATCAGAAACTGGTTTCCATCTTAATTATAACAGCTGGTTTTTTCTTTCTTTTTCAAAATTCTGAAGTGTTTGTTTCTCTTTTTTATTTTTCGTTATTAATGTGGTGTAGGGAGATGGGGCAAGGCTGGTTCAAAGTTGGAACTGGGGGGTGGCATTAAGTTCTCATCCACTATTTCAAAATGTTAAATCCACAGTGTTTCAAAGAAGAGATAATACATGTATAGTTAGTTTCTTAGACTTCCATGAAACAATCAACCTTGTCAAACCATTATTAACATCAAATAGTACATATATCACAATTTTTTAAATTGTCATCTAACCTAAAGAACTAATGCCTTCAATGTAATCATAGAAAACAAATGTGAACTCCCTTAATCAAATAACCCTGAAAAAATAAAGCAACAAATTCCAAGCTCGTAAAGAGAAAGTTTTCCACAAACACATTCTTGGATGAAAACATCTATTCATCTCACTGAAAAACTCAAGTGTAGAAAAGGTAGGCTGCAGACTGCTTATAGACAACACGGCGCGTTGCAAGAAACAACATGGGGATAATGGAAATTGGCATCGAACTGGGCTAAATGCTAATTAAGGTTAACCAGACAGCAGATGCACAATTTCTTTGCTAAAGGATTCAAAATGAGGTCTATTAGCAATAATACTTGGACTCGAGCATAAGTACAAGATGTAGGCATGTGTCCAGGAATCACATTGGCTGATTTTCCAGATTTTTTAGAATTTCCACTAACTTAAAGTGCCAAAGTGTAGAACCTATGTCCAAACATCCCTATCCACCATCGATACTTTAAGTAGATTGAAGAGTTAAAGCTATCACAATAAAATCCCAACTACTGTCACCTTATGACCCGCTCAATATCTAAAGCCAAAACACCAATCCTTCCTCCACTCACATTCTCCGTGAAACGAAATCCTGAAACTTCATAAGGCCTCCTTTTTATTGACAATCATTAACATGTGCCAAAAAATTAGAAGAAGAAAGAGAGAGCTACTGATACTACTCATATTAGCAATCACCTCCTGCTCAACATCCCACATTTTCCTAACCCTTGCAATGGTGCTGATTCAGTTGAAAAACTCATCAATCTATATTAAAATTCCAAGCTATCATCCATGATATAATATAGTGCTGAAAATTTAGGTCAGCAACACGACCCAATATCAAACCATCACACATCTTTTCCTTAATTCAAAAGACACTAACTTTGATGTTGCAATTGCAAGACTTACTAGAGTAAGAAATGATGCATTCAGTACAGTGACTCTCACTAATTCTGTTGGCATTATATTCATAATCTAATATTATAATTAATCCTAGTAGACCCAATCTGCCAAACACTGTAAACAAAAGGCACGTAGCCAAAATTGAAAATCCCAAATTACAAACAATTAGAAATCTAAAACCCTAAACCACTAGTGATAACAAGACAACTGACCACTGAAAGTGATAGAAGTTTATGCTTAAATTGAAGTATTCAAAGTGATTTAATTTTCATTTAATCCATCTCTACAGCTGATTGGCAAGTTGGTTGCTTTTGAACTGCTATTTCTCTTCTTAGAGAATTATATCACATCCAAACACACGCAGAAGGAAAATTCTAAAGCCATATCAACGATATAGGGCTTACTGAAACAATAAATTGATTTAATATCGGTTCATTATCGAACATCCTAAGATCATAATAACAAAAAAGAATAAGCAAAAAAGCAGCTTTTTGAGCAATTACAAAACCATCTAAAAGTGTGAATTATTCAAAATAACCTAATCCGCCTCATAATCATAATCGACCGCAGCAAAAAGAGGAAGCAAGAGAACTCACACGGACAATTTATAACACCACCTATTTCAATTATCTTCACCAAAAAGAAGGCGAAGACGAGCAGCGAAGAGGCCGGTAGGGTCGAGAGAGGCTTCGTGGAGTAGACCACGCTTGATGTTGTTCAATCGATCAGTTAGGGTTTGCTGTTCTTGCTTAAGAGCTGAGGTGTCTTCCTCAAGGTCGTGGATACGGTACTTTTGGCCTAAGGATCTGATACTCAGAAGTAGTATCCCTGTCATTGCGAATAGCTGAATGAAACTGTCTTTTCGCTTCATTGCGTTTGCTATAAACCCTAACGACTTTCTAGGGTTTTGAGCGGCAGTGGCTGAGCCAGGTGGTGCTGAAGATGCCATGTCGCCGAACTACGACTGCGAAATGGAGAGAGACACCAAAGTGGAAGAGAATGGGAACTGCTGTTTGGCTTTTGAATTTTGATGTAAGATTATAATTACAAAATTAACTCCACCTTGAGGTCTATTTATACTTACTGTCAAAAAAAAAAAAAAAATAGTCTCTATACTAAAAATTAATACAATTAAACCCCGCTATCACAAATAACCCTTCTCATTTGGTGCAAAAAAAAAAAAAAATGACCCTTCTCATCTTTAGACAGATAGGACATGTGGCAACCAATGATTGGTTGAAAAATGAAAAATAAGTAAAATATAAATATTAAAAAAGAAAAACCAATAAAATAATTTTGAAAAATAAAATAAAAGTATAGACACTAAACCGGAAAAAGTATTTTTTTTTTTTTTTTCAAATATACACAACGACAAGGATCCAAGTAGACCCGTTCCTACAAGATCAAAATTGCGCTGCAGCCTAATTTTTTTTTTTGAGGCCCATTCATATATTGATCAAAATTACTTTCGAGCCCAAAAAATTTTTCCAGCCGGCTTAGAACATGAATCAAACTTGCTTTAAAATCACATTTATGGTTGTTTTGCAGAGCACATATTACAAAATGTCTCGAGTTCCAGATGCAGATCCTGTGTTACACTGAAGGCAAGCGTATAGAGAATGGGAAGACAAAAATTCGACTAAATTGTTAAATAAATTAGAATTCAAAATATGAGTTTTGACAAAATAAGTGTCGTACAAATGCAAGTATTATAGTATTATAAACTGTAATACTGAAATCATTAAAATGGAAGTCTTTCAAAGATTATGCCTTGTGATAAATAAAAGGAGTAAAGTCGTTGATGCAAATAGTCAAATGCATTAATCTAGTGTAATCCCCATTTGGCCAAAACCACTGCTGCAACGCATTTCTCCTATTCGTTCCTTTCTTTCCCAAAATTCTCATCCTTATAAAATCTCAACCATTATTTTACATATATAACTTGGCTGACAAAAAAATAAGAAACTTCTTGCTTGTTTCTTCTTATTCAACCTCTGAGACCTATCCACATATTGTTCCTTTGCCACCCAGTCACCCACCTCCTCACCTATCTCATTCTCAATGCACCTTCAACAATAATCAGTAACCACTGAGGATGAGTTAATGCTGCATAACCAAGCAAGTACTCTGAGCTATTAGTCCCAGGAAACAACTGCAAAAAATCCTCGATGTTGAACAGATAGTGAAGCAGATTTGCTAGCATACATGTAATATGCTTTTGCACACGAGAACTCATATGATGCCATTCTGTATCAGAAATCCAGAGTTCCACAATGTTTGCTCTCAATATTCTGTGTTCCATGACTCTGTTTCACATCCTTCCTCCCATCATTATCAAGGACTCGGCTTCGACCAATGCCCAGCTTAGGCAAACCACGGTTCAGTCCCTCGAGCAGAACACAGGCTTTACACCATTTCTGCGGATTAAGCAATGTTAAAAAGGATAAAATGTACACTCATGCAAAATTAACATAGACTTTCAATAAGTAATATACTATCGCAAGAGACTTCGTTGATATTCTAGGAAATGATAATGGAATAATTGTTGTCTCCAACAAAATGCATCATTTCTAAACCAGCAAATTAATAGACACAACTAGAAAAACTCAAACAAATGCATTATTCCACCACACATGCAGGAGTTCAATGTAATATAAATTTCATGTTTATCTCACATAAAAGCAAAAGCAAGAGTCACCTGACTTGAAATGTAACCACAACGTTCACATGTCCCCTGCTCCGGCATTTTTGTAGTAGTGGAGATTCTGAAATTCTCCCCGGATTTTATGATGTCAAGTATGGCCCTAGGTCTGCATTGGTAAACCATCAATAAAATGTTAAGCAATGGGAAATTTTCCGCCACAGTTTTAGAATCAATTGTTTATATTCCTATAAGTAAATTCTGATGTAAATGAGGGAAATATGATCATAGAAAGACATATTCATATTCAACAACCAAAAGAAAAAGAAACATTTGCACCCACTCATAGAGAGGAAAATTAAGAAATTTCAAACAAATTAGAAAAAAGCATCCTACAAGAACTACAATTACACCAGAAAAATCAATTGAGAGGTAACAACCTGATTCTCTCCAAATCTTTAATGAACTCACGAGCAAAGCCACGATATGCATTTGGAGAATATATGCCTGCAACAACACACACTATAAATAGAGAGGCAGACAACAGAAGACAGGATAGAAGAGCAACATGACAAAACAAAAAACACCAATAACTTGCTACCACATACAGAGTTCCAATGGAAATACTCAATATTGCAAACCCCCAAGCCCAACTCCCATACACAAAATAGAGAAAAGTTACAAACAAAAACCAAAAGAATATTAGAAAAGGATATTTATATAACATGAGATTGACACCAGCATTAAGATGGAGAAAGGAAATGAAAAATTGAACAATTACATTCAGTGGAGAAGTAGTCCAGCCTCTTGAAATAGGCATACGTGCAAATCTTGTTAAGGTTCTGCAGCTAGTTCCATTTATAATCAAATAATAAAAGAACAGAGTGCGCAATAAATCATTTTCAATGTTTCAGCTGTAATAAGGATATATAACAATCTCCTTCTCATAGGTGTACTTGAAAGGCTTGCATCTTGGAATAGGTCCATCTTCACCAGTTGTTATTGAAGTACATCTACTCAATCTAAAAAGTAAAAGGCATCTAATAACTACCCAAGGAAAACAGTAGCATAAGAAAAAAAACACACTGAAAGAGAACCTGAATGAACACTACATTACCTAGCAATATCACCTCGCAGTATATTCAAAAGAACTGTTTCAGCAATATCATCTGCGTTGTGTCCAGTAGCAAGCTTGTCTACTTTCAACAGCGCAGCACCTCGATCAAGGGCCTTATTCAAGATGAAGAAATCTATGAATTTCATGCATTTATGTTATGTTGGGTAAGGGGGGGTAGTGTTTTATGTTGAGAAATGGTGGAAATGATGAAACAACAGAGGTAATGGGTACTATGAATGAAGGAAAAACAAAGAGAAGTTCCTATACCTGACGACGAAAAACACCACAAAACGTGCAATTATTCTTTAAACCAATCATCTTTACAATTTCATCCATTGTCCATCCATACAAATCCTTGTAGGAAACAATCTTCAAAGGCAAGCCATACTAAAAAGAACATTTAGAAACAAGAGTCACTAAAAAACGAACCCTATCTTCCCCCCAAAACAAAGAAGTAACAATTGACTTGCAAATAGTTTTCCCTGTTACGCAAAAAATTACGTAGCAAAGGCTAATGCTTACCTGAATTTCATTTCTTTTGACAGTTTCAAGCGAGTCATCCCTGTAGCCAGTAATGCCTTCATCAACTGACAATAAGAAGAGATCCAGGCCATAATTATGCCGGCGATTTAATTCTGATAACACATAAGCGAGGACTGTGGAATCTGCGAACACAACAAAATTAGGCAAATCATGAAGATTGTTATAATAGCAGAGAAGGCAAGAAAATTACCTTTTCCACCGGAGGCACCAATACCAACACGCTCGCCAGGCTTGAATAGTTGATTGTCCACAATCACTTGGTGTATCTCTTCCTCAAATACCTCATAAAAACACTCTCTGCATATCTTTCTCCATCCCACGCAACAACAATAACAAAAACATTTAAGTGTAATTATGCATGTTAGAACCGAACAAAGAGAAAAAATTAACAAAGAGATGCAAAGTCACCTGTTCTAGAGTTTTGGGTCTTTTAAGAGCTGCCCGTCTCTGGTTACAGAGGCAACAAAGGCGAGCCCCACTCTTCTTGGCCTTCGTGTCGGTTTCCTCCATCAACGTGGTACTAGTTTTTAGGGTTTTTCTAAATTATTGGCCGCGTTATAATAAGAGAGAAGGGTTTTGAATGTGTAACTCTAATAGAATTTGTCAGTATGGGAAATGGGAAGACTCAAGGGTGAGTACGGCATGGTTGTCAGAGCCAGTCTGACCGGTTCAATTAAAAATTGGCCATCAGGCCGATTCGGTTCTAACCGTATATCCAGGTAGGTAGAAAATTGGTGAACATCCGAGTTTTCCCGGCAGAAGAATTTTTTTTTAGAAAAATTACAAAATTCAAGTTGTCACGGTCAGCTCATTTTATTCCGACATTCATATCGCCTGCGCTCGCATATTGAATTTAGATTTACATGCGCAAGAAAGAGCCTCCCTTATTTTTTTTTTTTTTTTGGTAACAGAAGAATGAGTCTTTCAATATATAGATCATTCTATATTTTTTCTATATGAAATAATTAATTTTTCACCCTTATTTTTCTTAACATAGAATTTATTTTGAGTTTTAAATTATCATTTAATCATTCACCATTTTAAGAACATAAATATTCAAATTAATGTTTCTTATATAGAACACAAATCCGAATAGATTTTCCACTACTAAGTAGTAGGATATATCCAAATTTGAATTTTAAAATGATCACTTAATGATTTAATTTGTTATAATTTCTTTTAAGTAATAGTATCAAATTCACATTTCCTCTAAAAAGAGTATATTCAATTAAAATTTTTATAAACTTTTTTAAGTAAATAATTTTTACAAAATTCATAAATTTTTAATAACTTATATTGAGTTTATAAAATTATGAATGACTTTTAAAAATTTTATTTTAAAAAACTTTTATATACATTAATAGGCTTTCATTGATTTTTAATTGTTAAATAATTAGTTAATAAGATTGTTTTTTTAGCTACAAAGAAAGGGGAATACTCAGAAAAATATAAGAACACTCAATTGTCATTAACTCCCTATCTGCATATGAACTCTCCTTAGTCAGCTCACACTTATTTTGTTATTTTGCAAAATAGATAAAATCTCATCAGAATGATCATTCCAAATATTCACCTCTTCAACATGACTTAAAGTCATAAATAGTAGAAAATTTGTTATTTGATTGTATTATCTGAATATGTACTTATATATCACATTATAATAATTCTTATTTTTAGGTTATTTTAACTTCTTAATGTTATATAAAATATTATTGACATTAAGAAGTTTAAATAACAAAAATTAAAAGATGTGAGATTTGCAATGAAATAAATTTTTTATTGTAACTATAAAAAAAAATAAAGCCATATTAATAATGATTCAAAAAAAAATAAACACACTGCATATGATTAGTTAATTAAATAATTAATTTAAAATTTATATGATAATTTCATATAATTTTATATGTATATAAATTACATATTCTATTTAAAAGAAGAAAAAAAAAAGACAATATTTTAAACTTTTTAAAAATTATGTTTATATAAACTATTTGTAAAGGTTAATTTTTAATTAATAATTAATTGTGTTTTGGCACATACCTGTTCACATATTGAATACAGCCTCCTAAGGTTTATATGTTGTGTGTTAGTTTTTTTTTTTTTCTTTTTTGAATGTTATGAAATATTTTATTTTATTTTTTGTATGTGGTTTCAAAAAAAAATCGACTGAAATATTAAGAGGAAGTAAAAGAGAATTGTGAAAATTTTTTATTCATATCTTACATAAAAAGTCAATAAAATTATATAAAAATCTATTATTTATAAAAGTCATTGATTTTCGAATACCAGTTAACTTTTATAAACTTTATACAAGTTTTAATTGAATACTCCCTAATTTTTATAGACTTTTTTAAAGTTTTTAAAAGTCATTATTGAATACCTCTGAACTTTTATAGAGTTCTTAAAAGTTATTATTGAATACTTCTGAATTTTTAAGTTCATAAAAATTTTTAATTCTCATAATTCAATATACGTATATAAGTAATACTCATTAATTGCTCTAATAACGTTTGTTAATTTTAATTATATTTATTTTTAATATATAAATAATAAATATATGATATTATTTAAAATTTTGATTCGACTCCGGTTGAACTTCTGACCCATGACTCTCTGTTTTCACTAATTCTAAAACCGAATCAAATTTGAAAATATTGATTAGTATGGTTTTGATATTAAAAAATATTCATATCAATTTAAAGTTTGATTTTTTTTTTTTATTTGGGAACGGTTCGATTTAAAGAAAAAAAAATTATTCCAAATTATTTTGAATTTATTGGTTAGTACAAGTTGAATTTTTGAATCTATCAATACAAAATATTATAAAATACTATTTTTTTTACTAGACTACTAATGCTAATAATGATTAAATTATGAAACCATAAATATATAAAATATTTTATTAGATTGGATAAAATTAATATATATTACTAGTCATTAGTAAATTTATATCTATTACTATTAATTAGTTATTAGCTAATACTCCATCTATTTCACAATAACTGTCGTTTTAGAAAGAATTTTTTATTTCAAATTATTTATCGTTTTAAGAGTTCAATGCATCATTTATTAGCTTTTTTCCAACTTTACCATCATCCCAATTCTAATATTTCATATGTTTTTTCTTATTTGGTAAGAGAAAATAAATATATATTTATCCATATTAATTAAAATTAAAGTTATTTAATAGCTTCCTTAATATGTGTGCATCCTCCTAAAATGACAGTTATTGTGAAACGGAAGGAATACTAAATAGTAATTAGTAATAATAAATTACTAATTATATACATACCTCTTAAATGTTATAAATATAACTTATAAGTATATTGTTAAATACTTTATAAATATAACTTTTATATTTTATAAGTTAACATGTTATATATAAATGTTATATATAGCTAAATTATTGTTTTATTAATTAACAATTATATATACCATAGTATGTAACCAATTTAAATATAATTATTCATTAATATTCAATAATTTCACTATTTATTTTTCAATCTCATATAATTAATAAATTATATACATTATTACTATGAAAAAAGACATATTTTTACGTATATATTATTATTGTCATACATATAAATATATGAAGATATATAAAAAAATAAAAAAATTTATATTTTAATTAATAAATTGATTTGGATATTCGAATTTTCAGTACAATTCGAATTGATACGATTCGAGACAAATCTAAATTCAGATTAAGACAAAAATTTAAAATCATTTCATTAATATCATTCTATTTGAAACAATTTAATCCTTTAACAATTTTTTCAAATTTTTTAATTTTTTGAAACAATTCCAATAGATTTGCGGTCCGGTTGAAGCGTGTTCACCCCATAAGACACCGAGATAAATAAGCGTCCTGCTAAATTAATTACTTTTTCGCTTTCAATTTCTGTTTTTGAAAGTTTTTCAACTATAATTTCTCTCTGCACGCCGACGTCGTTTTTGGACAAAAAAAATACACATATATATCTTTGTTAATGAATCAATTTTCACAGATTTGATTCTCGATTCTTTTAATTTATATAAAAATAGCATATGTAAAATTAATTATAAATTTATAAAAACTTATTATTAAAAAATAAATATAAAAAAAAATTCATTTAATAAAAATATTTACATCTACTCACTTTACAGTTTACATATATGAGTTCAATTTATTCTATTCTTTATTTCAGGCTAGAGGACCATCTGCCTATCATAGAGAGTTGCAAACCTAAACAAAATCAGCAGGGCTAATTCATTAACACTTCCCCACCCAAGCTAGATAAAAACTGCCAGTAGTTCACTGCTGCCTGCATTCATCACATGTAACAAAAGGGCACATTTGTCTTAATCCCTCCTTCAAAAGCAAAACTCAAATGCTATAGTATATATTCATAATTTGTAGCACCAATACTAATTAATACACAATCAAGCCAAAAGGCATATCAGCAATCGACTATAACATGGAGCAGATAGAGCCCCATATCCTATTTGTACAAGAATTGTACAAGCTGAAAAGAATTTAGAAATGACCCTGGCTGAAGTAATAGTTTCTGTCAAACCATTTATATCCATAACACTCAAAATGATCAGAAACCATTTCTCACGAAAAAATAAAAATCAGCACTTATCCTGCCCAGGGTCTCTCTGAAGCCGCTGATGTATGTCATTCCGTAGCATCTGCATGTAATCCTGCACAAGCAAACCACAATCTTGAATTCGTGCACAATGTGAGAAATACTCAAAAGGAAATATATGGGCAAACTAAAAAGTGCACTGGTACTTCAACACACTATTAATCCCCATGCTTTGTTTAAAGCTTGTGCCAGCTCGAGGTGGAGCAGGAGGGTCAAACAAAAATTTTGAACCAAGCAAAACTTACACTAACTAGATCTTCATTGTTGCTCAACTCATACACAATATCCTGGGATCTGCTTTCACTGCCATTCAACCTCCCTGCATTTTCAGCTACAGCACGGAAAATATCTCCAGGTGCATTGAAGTGTTCAATTCTCTGAGCAACTTCCTGGAGGTCAATCTAAATGCAGAGGACAGGGAATCAATTGCAACAGAAAAGAAAAAAGAGGCTAGTTGAAATTGAACTTTAAGCAGTTAAAGACTAATAATTTCCTGAACGTGAGAATCAATGTCATACTCAAGTTTCTACTGATGTTTCATACTGCAACATTTCTTTTGTGAATGTACAAACCTGAACATTTTGATCATTAGGTCTTTCATTTCCACTCGATCTCCTTTCATTGACTTGCTGCTGTGATTCAGGTTCTACAGATGAAAATGGCTGAGTGGTGGACCCACGGCCAAGAACCTGGGAAACTACTGGCATCATCTGTTGGACCATCCTTGAAAGATCAATGCCACCGCCTTGGCCGCTCCCTAAGCCCGAGAACATGTCCCCAATATCTTGGCTATCAACCTGCTGCGCAATTTGGCTGACTGTACTCATTATTTGGGGGTTTTGAGTGAGTTGCTGCAACATATTCCTCAAAACATTGGGAGAACCAACTCCAGTTTGCTCCGAGACACCTGCCAACAAACCATTCAAGGCAGGGCTATGTATCACCTGAGACATAGCACTAGCAGTATCAAGCTGGGCATTGGAACTTTGTGGAGGTGGTCTGCTCTCTGGGTTCCTATCCACAGATAGGGGTATTTGACCTGAGTGCATCTCATTTGTACTCCCCCTATTTGCACCAGAGCTACGAGATGCAAGAGATAGTAAAAGCTGCTGACCACTGGTTCCAGCATTCAGGTTCTGACTGACAGGGATATTGCTTGCTCCATTATCACCAGTCTGGACCAATGGTTTTGGCTGCCTGCTTCGTCTCTAGTCACATCAATAATACAGATTCAGTTTTTTTTTTTTGTTCTATTTTTTTTTCCCCAAGAAACGGGATCACGACAATTAGATCACACAGTAAACAAAATAAATTCAAACCTTTCAAACGGAAATATACAAGTTGTACAAGGACTCTATAATACAGGAATCATGAATCTTGCAGCATTTAGAGTTTTAGATAACTAAGCACACATAACAGAACTGGTGGTTGCTTCAGAAAACAAGCCCGCCAAAGTAATACCAAGCACTAATTTCATAGTCAATTGGGACAAGTAAATCTACTAGAGTATCATAAATAATCTATTTTCAACTGGTTACAATTATTCACAATAGGTAATAGAAATACAGATATATTGGCTTTTGTAACATCTACATGTAATCCCACATCAAACATACAAAGTCTCAGTCTTATTTCTTAATCTATTCATTGGTTTAATCTATTCATTTAATAGCCAGTGCACTCCCTACACTCTCCCTTTCTCATCAGTTTGCAATATCAAAAAAGTTGATCTAACAAAACAAATACAACAACAAATCCTGTAAAGACCAAAATAACTGCCCTCCTACATAACAAATGACCAGTTTGATTAACTTCAGAAAGTTGGGGAGAAATAAACAGAGCCAACTAAGGTCCACATAAACTAAAACCACTAATGTTTCAAGAGTTGGGTCTTAGCAGAGAAACAGTGACATATTTAATAAATTGAAGTAAAATTAATTAATAAATGAATAATCCAAGGACAAAAACTACCTTGCGTTCCAAACCACCCAATCCCAATCCAAGTGGAACAACTTGAGCACCTTCTGGAAGATCATACTTCTCACTGGGACTTGGGGAATTCTCGGAAATCTCTTCTGACGTTAGGGAGATTTCACCACTTGAACATCCCACTGAACATGATGAGACATCTTTTGAGCTCACAAGACTCTTCTTAGCCTCATCAGTATGTCCTTGGACATTATCATCTTGATTCTGATCATTTTCAAAAATTTAGCATTTATCAGGATAATCAATAAGCCACAGACTACACCCAAACTCTGCACAAAACATACCTTTTGATCATCGCCTTCAGCTATTAGCCCAGGTAAGGTCACAGTAGATTCCCCTGCCCCATTGGCCACCATGCTACTGGGCTGTTCATTTCTTTCCTGATGACCTGCACCAGAACTACAAGAGCCTGCACATAGAGAGAATATTTCTGTGACCCTTCACAAGTAGTAAACATCTTTTTCCTATTTTTCTTATCAAACAGCTAGCTACCTGATATAGGCTGGTTCTCTCCTTGCATGCTACCAACAAGACTTCTTAGTCGTGAATTGGCTTCAGCTAATAAAGAGGATAGTGAAGTAGAGTCAGATGGAGGTTGTGAAATAGAAACACCTAGACCAGGTTGTGTGACATTTGAAACATTGACACCAGGACGTGAAGGCACTGTTGCTGCAATGACATTTCGCACTGGTAGCACCCGCACTGGGCCTGAACCAGTACCATTACCTTGCTCTCCTTGCACACCCTCCCCATTAGTTGCCCGGGTACCTAAGGTTGAAACAACCGGTGCCAGTGAGGTACCTGATGATAAAGAGTGCCAAATATATCTAGAAGGCAAAGTGTGAATAGGAAATCAATTTGTGGTTTACTTACCAGCATGTATATGGATATTTATGTTCCTCGGAGCACTATTAATACCAGCAGGACCAAAAGTCATGGGATTTGATTGTAGAGCAGAACCACCAAAAAGAGAAT
Organism: Vernicia montana; assembly: GCA_949750685.1. Taxonomy (NCBI): domain Eukaryota; kingdom Viridiplantae; phylum Streptophyta; class Magnoliopsida; order Malpighiales; family Euphorbiaceae; genus Vernicia; species Vernicia montana. Next base: position 30,997 of record CATKHJ011301597.1, read on the forward strand.
TGGTTTGTAGAGGAAAAGGCTGAAAAAAAAATATTACAAATTTATATATAAGCAGAGCAGCAGCACATCAAAGCCAGCACAATCATTTCATTAATAAAAAAAATGGCATTCAAGGAGACTATATGCACACAAAATAGCAGTAAGTAATCTGTAAAATGATTTCTTCTGACTGCACGTCTCCACTTTCCATCAGAAAACATAAACATATTTTTTAGCAGTTTTCATCAGCAGCAGACAAACAGTTCAGCAACTTCCATGCACAGGTTATGATACTTTAGCATTTCTTTTGCCATGTTTCTTCCATTCAAGCACAGTTGAAAATGTTACATTTTCCCCTATCCTTAACACCATTGCTTGCAAAGAATTTGGCTACCAATGCATCTTGTTTCCCTTGAATATTCTTAAGCCTACAGGACCACATTGTTGTGAGATTGTCGCTCAGATTGAAAGAATATCTGCATGCTAAAAGCTCCAGGTAAAAGGGGGATTTTGCAAGAAGAGGCAAAACCCCATAGCGCAATATAGTTGAGTTAGCCTAGGGCAATTGTAATAATGAAGGATATTTTTGTAATAGTAAGTTTCTCCTGTTCCTACTTATAAATAGGCACTTGTTTCCTTTATAAACATTAGCAAGACAAGTATTCTAAGTTAACCAAATTGGCAGATTTCATGATCATTTACAAACCTGAACCATTATAGGATTAGGCCCTGATGGAGATATATAAACTGCAGGTCCAGGATTTACAGAAGATTCAGCCTACAAATTGCAACAAAATGATTATAATGATATATAATCACACAGTGAACAAATGCACTGAGTAAGCGTTAGATCATACAAGGGATTGTCCCATTCGCAGCGTCAAGATTGTTCGACCAAGCTCCAAAAGAAGAGCACCTAGGTGCTGCATTGCAAGGCCAACCTGCACTGATTCTGCCTGAATTTGGCCCCTGACTGAAGGATCACTAGAAGCCCCCTCTTGTTCCAGGCGTCCTGCAATATGCTACACAGTTGCAACACATTACAATTAACACAATCAGAAAATAAGGTTTTCAAAAAAAAAAATCAGATTGGTTCACTTTAAAAAATTCCATAATAAAGTCTTTCGCCGACATTCAATCTTTGTAACATTTTCATATCACCATTCATCAAGTATGATCCCCATCTGAATAGTGCTATATAGCCATTGTTAAAGCAAAAACATATAGACCATAGTCCCAAATTCAAAACAATATAATGATAGTCACCTATAGCGCCACCAAGATTGAAAAATGTTTACCATTAAGGCAATTTCAAAATCAGTATCACTTTCTCATTCAAGCATATATTAGCTCCTGTATTTGACAAACCATTTTATGCTGGTGAAAGTTCCTACCCCAAAGTAGGGACCCAATCATCATAAAGTATCCGATACTATCAGTGACCTTACCAAAGTAACCCCAAATTGAAAGTTCACAAGATAAGCAAATTCAACAACGTTGTTACAGTAAATTCGCTTTAAAATCTTTAGCATGTAAACGCATGGGTTAAGTCATTCTGCTTATCACTCTATCACCTTTTGTTTTTTGGTTAATAGCTCCCAACTAGCTACATGAGGTGTGTGAAGAACCTCCAATCACAGGCAACTTTTTTTACCCTTTTTTTTTTACTGGGGGGTCAAGAACAAAGAAACAATAGAACTCCAACAACACAGTAACTATCATTAGAGAATGCCAGAAGCTGAACAAAAATTTACCAGAATGTTATCATGAAAATATTGGATGAAAGGAGAATTATCATATGATCACAATTCAGGCAAAGATACAGCTCAATGGGAGGCCAAAACACTAGAGGTACAAAAGAAAAAAAGGGGGAAGAGCGAGGGGCCACTGGGCAGGGGGGTTGTCCAAGAAAAGGAATAAGGTTTCCAGGACATAGAGCTTACAGATAATGCAGTGATTGTGTGACCACTAAGAAGCCGTTCTGCATGTCGCAGGACAATGCCCAATGCTTGCAAACCCTGTGCATTAGTAGGTAATTCCAGTCTTGGAACATTTCCCGTGCTGTTTGAAGATGTGTTTGATTGATACCCTAGATGAAGCAAAATGAGATATTGTCAGCAATTTTCACATGCAAAAATATGAGGTGATGATATGTCTATCATTACCATTTTGTGCCAGTGCCTGCTCCATACGCATCATAAATTCTGAAAGTGTACTCAAAGAATCAGGAATTGGCTGAAAGAAAAATGACAAAAATGTGTTAAAAAAAAGGAGGAGAGAGAAGAAAATAAGGCATACAAAATCACAAGCACACATAAGTGAATAATCAATTACCGAATGAAGGGAAGGAAGAGGTACTGCTGCAGTCAGAGGAATTTGCATGACTTGAGGTGGTGATTGAAAAGGTTGGCCAGGAAATGCCTGCCCAGACTGTGTTTGATTTCCTGCTTGACTCTGACCACCAGTATTGCTTCGTGACCCATCTGCTGTTTCATTTCCTTGAGGAGTCTGACTCTGACTATTAACATTTAGCTGCAGAGAACATGAAAAACCTCTTACATGAGCTCAATGGACATATAATAAAAGAATCATTTTATTCCTTTGAGCAATCAAAGTTTCTAATCCACATATTCTCCATAATGTGTTGTATGAACAAGAACCAAAATTAAAAGATGAATTCAACAATAACATGGTACAATTAGCAACGATGAGCACAAAGATAAATAATGCCAGTGCAGATAATTTGACCATATTAAGAACTGCCACCATCATTGAAAAGGATGCCATGATGCCACAAAAGAATTGCCAAGCAAGATTGCAATTAGAGTGTTAACTCAGTTATTTACAAAGACCATAAAGATTTAATTGGAGAATAGAGAAATAGTTACAACAGACTTCAATAATACCTATGTGGTTGACCTCTTCAAATGACTAGTACGTACCATGGTAGAGGACTGCATGCCACCAACGCCATTAGTTGTAGCCTGACCACCAATGCCAAATGAGTTCAGCACTGCACCAATGACCTACATGACAGAATATTAAATTAAGAGACATTAATGCTGGCATGGTTTGCACTTTTCAATGTGCTCAACCCCCACTTCAAGAATCAAATAAAGAATGAGAAGCGCACCCGACCGAGGTCTGGAACAATGCCTTCACCTTGATCCCCAACATTAAAGGTCCCAAGAACTACACTGTGGGATATTTGACCAACACGACTTGGAGGGGTGCCAGCAGTAACATCATTTCCTGCCAATTCAAACAGAAACCACCATTTCATAAATTTGCAAGAGATAGCATTTGGTTTGAAGAAGGGAAAAGGAAGGTGTGCAGCTCAAAACCAAATTAAAGAATACTCAAAACTATGTTAGAAATTAATACCTCGATTGCCATTATTTGCATTTGTTGTGCTAGAACTTGTATGACCTGAAGGTTGTGGCTGTGTTGGCTGTCTTGCAACCAAGTGCAAGGTATGCCCATTCTCCAATTCTAAAACTAGTCAAGGAACTTGATAAAAATAAATAGTAGCATATACATATGCTCCACCCAAGATGAACATGTTATATTGTTGCAGGAACAAGAATCAACCGTCCCAATGCTGAAACTGACAAAATAATAAAATGCAGTCACAAATTACAAGCATGAAAATTACAATAACCTAGATGATTGGATACGATATTCTGAAAGGCGATGTTCATCTTTCAAGACCCTTCCCCGGAAAATCAGTCTTTGTTGACCAACTGGTACACCGGTTTCATTAGCTATCTTCTCCTTGAATGCTAAAACTGGCATCTGAACAACTTAACCATGTTAGATATTTTCTTAGGATTTCATAAACAAAATATTTATTTGATTCCTGAGAATGTGCATCCTTAAAAGTGCTCCCATTGATTTACTCAAAACATGGCACACTGGACCCTTGAATCCAATAATCAAAACTCACTTATCCAATAACTCAAGGAGATTTTTCCACAAGTTGAACATCAAATGAACCAAAGCTATCGTTTAAAACTATCAGGACTAAACAATCACAACAATATAGACAAGGACAGCATTGGTAGAACTTTTCGGGAATTAAAAAGAGAGAAAGAGAGAACCTGATGCTTACATTTTTATCCACCTGAAAACTGAAAATCTGTGAATCTAGAGTCTTGATATTGAGCTCTACAGTTGCATCTGAACCTTCTCCAGATATATTGCTTGTACTGGAACCTTCATTGGAGTGCTGATTTGCCATGGTACCTCAGTAGCAACTAAAGTCTAAAACACACCAAAAAAAAAAAAATCTCAGTAAATACCATTCAAGTAATTACTCATTGAGATCTCCATGGTCAAATCACGTATGCTTCGATTCATTTTATAAGCATTCATAAGAATTAAAGTTTCCAATTAATACCAATCTCCTCCCCAGGCTATCACCACTTAATGAAATACAACAGAAACATTCATCTCTCTTCTGGGTTTATATTCTAGTAGTTAGCATTTCTTTATGTTAAATAGCAAGAAAACAAAAGCGACTCTTAACATTTTCATATATAGCATCATTTCCAGCATATATGACATCATTTGAACATGGTCCAACTCCCTAATCACATCTCTTTCCCTTCTTCTTTACCCATATAAAATCCTAAGTTAGCTATATCCTTCAATGTGGTTAACAAGGGTTACAAGCATTTCCCAGATAACATGACAAACAAATCCCCGCCTCTATCAAAATGCCGCTTGCCCATGCCCCATAGACCCGTTAAAACAAAACAATACGTGCAGCGCTAAAATAACACCAATCCCAACCAATATAGAGACAGAGATCTATTTTGATTTCAAATCCAAAGCAATCAAGTTAACATTAATTTGGGCAGCATATGTTAAATCGAAGACGAGGAGAGGTCTCATTTTGAGAGATTATCCCTAGGGTTTACAATACAGAACATTAAAAATAATAATAACATGAGAATTCAAAAAATACAAACAAGTAAATTTGAAATCAACCTTCTCTGTTTTTACCCCTTTTTGTGTGTGGAAAACCTGAAATTAGAGAGGAAGATGATGCGAGATTGCCTTTTTAATTTGATCGTCTAAGGAATGGACTGTTTATTAGATTGTACAGATGACTTTGTGTGGAAGCTAGCTACTAACTTTTCTGGGTTCACCGAGGTTCTAGCCGATGGGCGCGCTAGCTAAGTCGGGTTAAGCCTTGGTTAGATTCTAGAACAATCTAGACGAGGAAACCGTGCGTTGACGTTTGTCAAAGCAAACGCCAGTGTTTGTTTCGTTTGATTCAATCGTAGTTTTTATTTTTATAACGTTTATAAAAAATATATATATATATTCTTTTACAAGTAAATGTAATTATTAATTAAATATATAGATATTTATTAATTTCAAAAAAAATATTAAATATATTTGTCGTGAATTATTGATTTTTATATTTTTATACGAGTAATTTTCTTATTTATAATTAAAATATCATTTATTAATTGTTATGTTATTTACAGTGATGAAATCATAAATTTTTTATAAGAAATTAAATTTTTTAGACTATAATTTACATTAAAATAGTATAGAAAATTAAGTTAATTTTTATATATTTAAATAAATTTTTTTCACCTAAAATAAAATAGTCAAATATAATATATGACTAAAATTTTATAATTTTACAATTAAAAATTTTTATATTTTAGAGATTAGGGAGTCATAGTCACTCTCGGTCCCCTAATTTCGTTATTGGTTATTTAGTTAACAAACTAATTATGAAGCTGCTATCGATGATGTTTTTTATCTGAAGATTGTTTGTCTTCTTTTTTCCAAAAATATATACTTTAATTTTTTATATTCCTTATTAAGTTATTAACATTAAAAAAAAAATTGTATAAATTTTAAATTTTGCTATATCTTGATATGGTAAAAATACATGTACAACTTACGTTTTGTCAATTAATTTTATGCATATATTTCGGTAAAATTGTAAATATTATTTAATATATTTGGTATACGTGAATAATGTCTCACATTATATAATTTAAAGTGGTGAAACATGTAAAATAGGAAATAAAAAATTAAGGTTAAATGTATTTGTCTTTCTTTTTCCCTTTTTTTTTTTAATATTGATAATCAAATATATTTTCAGATGATTTTATATATATAATTTTATTTAATTTTTAGATAGTTAAAATGGCACGAGTCATTCCTTATTGTAAAATATTTTAATATAAGATAATACAATGATAATATGAGGTGGTTCAAGTTTAAAGAGTATGTTGATATTTTCAAAGGTGTGACATTAGTTATGTATTATTGTGTCATTTACGTAGCTTAGTTTGATGGTATAATATTTGAATATCATCACTCAATTTGATAGATAACAAATTATTAAAAAAAAAAAAAAGAAAGAAAGAAAATAAAATACTAGCATTAAAAGTTTTAATTTTATATATTACAAGATAAGTAATATTCATCGTTAAACTACTAGCTAATAACATTCCATTTTAATTCATGAATCATTATAAATATTAGTTTATTCATTCTAAAATATTTATCGTTTTAGATATATATTTTTATAAAATATATGTTGTTTTAAAATTTCAATAAAATATTTATTATTTTTTTTTAACTTTATCCTTCTATTATTTTTCCAGTAAACATATGCATTAATTAATTTTATTTCTCCGCACTAAAATAAAATATATATATATATATATATATATATATATATATTACCTTTAAATTGTGACAACTTAATAATTTTTTACACTTATTTTTTCTATTTAATTGAAACCGAAATCTCTCTCTCTCAAATGATTTTGAATCAACCAATTGCATAAGTTCAATTGTTAAAGAGTTCAATCAAACTATTTAATAAATTATTTTTTAAATATAATATTAATTAAAAATATTTGATCATCGTAAATCATGTATATATGCATATACAAAGATATATGAGTTCAATAATTTTTTTGAGTATTGGGGGAATCGATGAATATGCACCCATCATTAAATTATGTTTCAGTGTACGAATTTAGTAATTTTTTACTATATCTTCAAATCATTTATTATTACGACCCGAACTTAGGGGCACATAACTGAAACTAGGAACGGGAGAGTATAAGGCTTTCGAAACTCGTAATAAGTTTAACTAACCACTAAACGATAAAACATACAATATGTTAGTTGTAACTGTCACATAATAGGGTTATGGACCCACCTGTTAAGCATAACATGAACATAACATCATATCAAAGCCATTTAGGGCTAAAAATATCAATCATATCATCATCATCAACATTCGATTCCTACTTAACAGAACATCCTTAATAAGGATACTCAATTATCCTCTAGATTCATTAAACAAATACAAACCATACAACTAAATAGAATTACAGTTAACAGAAATAACAATGCGGAGTTCTAAAATTTATAATACAGATTAAAATAATTATAGGACTGAAAATAACATTATAAAATAACTTCACTGCCGGATGATGAATGACAGGAACAACTCAATATAAAATTTCTTCTCAAGCTCAATTTGCATTCCTGAAAAAAAATATTGAACAGGGATGAGCATTCGACTCAGTGAATGATACTAACCATTATACCAACATGGTATCCTACAATCATTCTATATATAAAAAAGTATGTTCATGCATCGTGTGAAAAAAGACAACCAATTATATAATTATCAAATGATGAGAATTAGTAGATATGAACCACTTTACATTTCAATGTGGGGAGCCGACCCCTCCCTTAACTCTCTTAATTTATATAACATACGGCCACAGTGAAACCAACTCGAACTCGGTCAATTTGTCTTATCTAATACATACGACCACAGTGAGACCATCTCAAATTTGGTCAAACATCATTAACATAATCATATTCATAATTAATGTGGTTCTACGTCATCCTATTCTCATCCAAACATCCACATATAATCGATAATATAATTCATAATGCAACATTCACAATTATATGCTAAGATGTTTTTATGTGTTTGTAGTGCATAATTATATACATATATATAACATACAATAAATGCAATACATGATAAACAAAAAAACATATTAGAAAGTATCACTTACAAACTCGACGGAAAACCCAACTAGCTCGCCTTTGGGATTGTGACATATGACAGTTAGGAAGATACCTGAAACGCCAATACTGTATAACATACGAAGATTATTATAATACATACAACTCAATTAAGACATACTCAAACAACTCTAAAAAATATGCGGAAATTTCGGCAGACTCTCCCCTATAACTAGGACATCACCTCGCTGAAATAAAAAAAATAAACACTTCAAAATAGCCATTAAGACTCGCAACAATCAATAACCCAATTGCCCCTCTGGACATCAATACTTGACAAACATCTTAATTATCTCAATTCTCCAATCATATATATATATATATATATATATATATATATGAAACATCATCGCATCATCATTATCATACATATATATATTATACATAAGAAAAATTATTAACATAATTAAAACATTGTTTAAAAGTAATTTACTTAAAAGATAATTTTATATGAAAAAGATAATTGATAATTTAAAAATCTTTAAAATAATTATATATATAATTATAAATTATTCTTAGAATTCTTTTCTTAATTTTTTTAATAGCTTACATAAAGAAATTTCTTTTAATATAACAAATTTATCTTATAAATCATTATAAACATACACATTGAAGAAAAATAATATAAATAATTCAAATTTAATTCTTTACGTAAACAAAGTATTTCACAATTTAAATTTTTTAATAAATATCTAATTTCAATATTTGATTAAAACAATATAAAACTTATACAACATTATTTTCATTTGCTTATAATTTACTAAAATTATAATTATAACTATCTAAACTTATTCATAAATTCACAACTCAAATTCCAAGAATTTACATAAATTAACAGTCACCGGAAAAGTTAATACTTAATTGAGAATAATTCGTTTTGGGCTTACCGGAGTGGAATTTCGAAAAAAGTAACTTTGAAAACAGCTTTTGGGGAGTAAAAAACAAGTTGTTGGAAGTTCGGCTCGCCGAAATTCTCGCTGCCATCGTACATACCACCGTTCGATAGGTTTCTGGTATCCAAATGAATCGTGGCTGGTGGTGTTGGAAAGTTAATGAACTTAGAAGTTCAAATGTGCTGGAGGTGTCGATCAAATCGCCATAATCTCATCGAAAAATTGTTGTATCCACTGGCCATTTTCTTTCACTCCGGTAATCTCCTCATAACCCAATAGGTATCAAAAGAAATATTGTGAAAAGAGAATTCCAATGCATTTTGAATCACTTGAATCGGAGTTCAGATGAGGGAGATATGACCATTTAAAGTTTCGGTCGCAAGAGTTCACCGAAATTTACAATAGTAATTTTGGGACGCTCTTTCGGTGCTGTCTGGTGTCTGATCGGAGTGATTTTGATATCGTTGGCTTCGTATGAGTGTTCGCTTTCCAACTCCACTTGTGGTGCATCAATTGGAGATACGGTGACGGAGTTATGACCGGAAAACCATCGATTGCCCATACCTCTCTCTTTTCTCTCTTCCTTCTTCCCCTTTTTTTTCTCTCCCCTTCCCTTTCTGCAGATGCTGCCTTTTTTGGGCAACGGGCGCAGCCTGAAGCTGCTACGTGGCAGTCTCTAGTTGGTTGCTATCTTTTTTTTTTTTCATTTTTTTAATTTGTAGAAAATTCATTTTAAATTCAAAAATTATAAATAAATATTCATTAAATTCATTGTAAAATATACTTTATTTTGATATATTAAAACTTGAAAAATGTCCACTTTTAAATTTATTAAAAATGAATTGAATATAAAATTAACTTCAAAAAATTTTTAAAAATTAATATTTAAGTACCAAAATATAAAATTTATTATCCTCACATTAAAAATTCAGGGTATTACATTTTGATAATTTTTGGAGATTATTTTAAATTAATAATCCATTAATTAATTTTTATAAAGAAATAAAAAATTATATCTAATAATAACAATAGACATTTTATTAATATTAATAATGATTGTAATACTCCTGCTACTATTACTACTACTACTAATAATAATAAATTTTGTATATACTTTATTATCATTTAATTTTTTTTATTTATAATATTTAAAAAATATGCATGTATTTTAATTACATAATTGTTACAAGTAATTGTATATTTTGATTTAATAACATATTTTTAAATGTGTTTGATTATTTACTGTTAATATCTTCAAATATCATTTATTTATTTGGCAAAAAAAAAATCAGATATTTCAAATAAATAAATATATGAAATTTACAATATAATGTAAAAAATTATATAATTATCTAGGAATAACTATTTTATTTTTTAATAAAAAATTGAGTGCAAAAGTTGTTTATAAAATTTTTATGTTAAGTAATTGTTTTAAAAATTAATTTTATATAAATCATCTCATTAATTTTTTTATATAATTATATTTTTATAGGTGTCAATCAAAATTTTTATAGACTAATACATAAAATATTTTTTTATTTCTTAGTTGGTCTATATATAATAAACTTTAGTGTATATATATATATATATATATTTAAAATTATCAAAAATTAATATTTAAATTTAATATAAAATTAATAGTAATAATTTAGGTAAGATAGTTTCCACTTCCCACCTAATGTGGAAGAGAGTATTATTTTTATGAGAAATTCTTAAAGAGATTGAATCTATCACTTTATTCATAAATTAATATAATAAGAATAAAATGTATTAATTTAATGATATAATATAAAGTTATTAATATAATATTATTAATTGATATGTTTTATTTTTATTAAATTAATTTATAGATAAGTGATTTTTATATGCATATGCCTATTTAATAATTTTTTTTATAAGCCTCCCCGAGATAAAAAAAATAGTATAGACGAACTCAAAAAAGGAGTCAAAGGCAGCTGGTCTACCTATGAAATATGAATCTATGACACGATCTGCATATTTGTTTTGGGAAAAAAACAAAAAAAATGCATATTTGTAGCTTTGGAAGCGAAAGTATTTTTTTAATATAGATAAGTTAACAGGCCCTTCGCAGCCACTCTGCTGTTGATAAGTCTTTTCCTTATATTATTATTTACTTCCTTCTTTCCTTTGGTTGTTAGTATAAACAACAGTTTTGTGACTCCTTCCTCTCTGCTCTATCTACCAACTGTGTCAACTTGTCAAAACTCAAACGGGAATATTCATACAAACACAAGCAATGGCTACCGACAAATCACCGACGGCTGGAATTCCGATTCGATGTAAAGGTATACAATCATTTTAATATATAGACCGATCTGGTATATATATATATATATATATATATATATATATATATATATATATATATATATTTATATATATTTATATTTATATGTGGAATGCGTGTTTCCGGGCAAAAATTGCAGCGGCGGTTTGTCGTAAATCAGGAGAGCCTCTTGTGATAGAGGAGATATTGGTGGCTCCGCCAAATCGTCACGAAGTTCGGATTCGGATTATCTGCACTTCTCTCTGTCAAAGCGATATCACTTTCTGGAAACTTAAGGTTTCATTTCCTCACTCTCAGTCTCTCATTCTTTCCCCTTTTTATTTATGTTAAGTGTTAACTGAAGAAATGAACATGATTGTAACATTAATCATTTTCTTTTTAATTTTGTTTTACAGGATTTTCCCGCTGTTTTCCCAAGAATTCTCGGCCACGAGGCTATAGGGTAAGAATTTATAATAATAATAATAATAATAATGCTATGAATTTGGTAAAAATCTGTTGTTTGCACCGAGTCAACGCGACAATTGGAAACCAACAGTTCATCGTCTGGTCTTTTTGATACTGACACATCATATGGTGGGGTGAAAATTTTATATAAAAGAAATTTGCAAAATACAACGTCGTATCCCTCTTCTTTCATTTTTTTTAATATCTTATTTGCATTTTGAAAAGGCAATCTAAAAAAGCCCATTTTGTGATCTTTTGAATTCAGGCCCTACATTGACACTATCCGTTACATTATGGTTGCTAAGTGTTTTGATAATCTAACCGTTCCATTTCTATTTTTTCTTGAAGAGTAAATATACAATACTCATTTCTAATACTAAGCTTACAGTACCAAAATTGATATATTGGATTTTTTATTTCTCATAATTATCGAAGAATGATTGTGATAAGAAGTGGTTGCGGACAGATTTTTACAGGCACATGTCTATGAAGAAATAAAGTACTCAGTCTCACATTTTAAATGTGACATTTATCAACTTTTCTTATTAATTTTTGAATTTTTAACACTTTTTTTTTATTAGTTCCTGAATTATACAATGGGGTTGGATCATTATCACCTTTGTAATCTAACTCATAATTCAAGTAAATGAAAGGAGGTGCAAAGGTTTGATTGATTACTTGTTGGTCCACTGTCAGCTCCACCAGAAGTTTGAGTTCTAAATTTATTTGCTTTGACAAATTGTGCATTTTGTTGTCATGCTTTAGGGTTGTGGAAAGTGTAGGGGAGGACGTTGATGAGTTAAAGGAGGGTGATATAGTCGTACCCACATTCATGTCAGATTGTGGAGATTGTGCAGATTGCAAGTCAAAGAAGAGCAACCTTTGTTCAAAACTGCCCTTCAAGGTCTCTCCTTGGATGCCAAGATATGAGACTAGCAGATTCACAGACCTAAAGGGAGAGGTTTTATACCATTTCCTCTTTGTGTCCAGTTTTAGTCAATATACTGTGGTGGACATTGCCCATCTCACAAAGATCGACCCTTCAATCCCTCCAAACAGAGCATGCCTTCTCAGTTGTGGAATTTCAACTGGTATTATGCTCTTTGATTTTGTAAGAATTTAACATGCCATAATTACTGCTTACTATTGACATTGTAGTCAATAACTTCCCATTGACTGCTATCAAACTCCATAAACTCTTATTAGAACTTTTTTCATCAAATTCTGTTCTTAAAATTCTGGTTTATTTTCTGAATTTGAGCTTACTCCGGGTCATTCAGAACTCTGGTGATTTTAGTTGCATTCAATAACCTTCTACTGATCTTGATACTTTAGCTGTTGAATGCTTTACTTCTACCTTGTAAATGAAATATTTTATCATTATAGCTGAAAATTAGTCGAACAAAGAAATTTAACTCTTGAGCCAAGCACTATTGGTGTCAAATATGGTGATATCGTGCATATTTATGCTCTTGCATTTTGGATATCTCCAAGTTATATTAATTGGAATGTCATTACTGGTTTCAGAGCATTAGAATAGGTTAACCCTTCCCTTCACATGTATGTGACCCAACAGTAGTTAAAAATGTTCTCCACCTTTTTTTTTCTTAAATGGAACTGCTATAAACATCTCATGTCAAATTTGCAAAGTAGACTAATATAATGATGCAAATTTTATATGCTTGATTGAAAATTTGCACTAGAGTTATTAATATGTATATGTTTTGGGTTTTGGGGTGAGGATTTCATTTCAGCATTGACTTGATTTGATATTTTAGGTGTTGGTGCTGCATGGAGAACTGCAAATGTGGAGGCAGGATCAACCGTTGCCATATTTGGGTTGGGATCAATTGGTCTTGCGGTATGATCTTAAAAAGATCTTCCTATGCATTTTTTTTTTACTTCTATGTCCCCTATGAATGTATATGACAGGCAGCAGATATATTGGCTACTGGTTGTTCTGTAGGTTGCAGAGGGTGCAAGATTGTGTGGTGCTACTAGAATTATAGGTGTTGATGTGAATCCAGACAAGTTTGAAATTGGTGAGCATTTACAGGAGATGATTTGGATCATCCAGGAAATTAGTATCTTTGATATCTGGTAGATAAAATAGCTGGAATGAGTTTCTTTAGTGATGAGCATTACATGCTTCATTATGATCTGTGTCATGCCAACAATATAAAATTTCTTGTATGTGCTGATTAGTGATAACCATAAGACCATAGGAAAGGCTTGACTAATATGAGCTGAAAGTTGTATATCTTGGAATAAAATGGATGATCTCTCTCTCTCTCCAATTTCTTTTCTTTTCTGCAGGGAAAAAATTTGGAGTCACAGATTTCGTCAGTGCTGGAGATTCTGGGAGCAAATCTGTGAGCCAGGTCTTACTGTCAATCTGTTATCTTATATTTATATTATCTATTCAGCACCCAAGGGCCCAACCTGGCGATAGGTGCAAATGGATCTCAAAGTGGCTAGAATTATGATGTTCAGAAAGGGTAGTTTTATTTGATGCAAATGCTTTGGTTGGCCGACTATTGGTGGTCACAGGCAAAAAATATTTACAAAGCAATGTTTTAAAGTTTATCTTCAATTTTTGGTTATGTTGTTCATGCTTCCCCTCTCCCACCCCCTTCCTGAACAGGTGATAAATGAGATGACTGGTGGAGGGGCAGACTACTGCTTCGAATGCGTTGGCTTGGCATCCGTGGCGCGTGAAGCATATTCTTGCTGCCGAAAGGTCACACTCTGCCAGAAACTCATTTCATTTTGTCTTTCCATGATGTAGTCTACTGGTTTGTGTTTGAGAACTTATTTTCTATGTTTGCCTTAGCTCTGGTGAACGAGGGTAGTAAAGATAAGTTCTTAGTTTATATTACTGTCTATTTGGCAGCTGATCTTATTATTTGCAAAACTTTTCTTTGTGTATTCAGGGTTGGGGAAAGACGATCGTCCTAGGAGTGGACAAACCGGGGGCACAGTTGAGCCTTAGCTCTTTTGATGTCCTTCATCATGGGAAAATCCTCACTGGATCCTTGTTTGGAGGGCTCAAAGCTAAATCTGATATTCCATTTCTCCTAAAACGTTACATGGACAAGGTGAACTTAGCAAGTACTGTTAGCTTTCCACTCTTTTGGTTTTCTTGCCAGCACCGCTTAATTAGGAAATTTTTTTGTTAATGTAATCTATCTAATAATGCATTATGGATGTACATTAACTTTTTTGATGATTTTGTTGATAGGCCCTAAAATAACATTTGAGTAGCAATGATTATCAAGTGGTTTCATGTTTTTACATATCAAATCCAAGTGGCTTTACACCTTACAGGTTTGTGATTACATGTGTTTTTTCTGCAGGAACTGCGATTGGATGAGTTTGTCACGCATGAGATAAATTTTGAAGACATCAACAAAGCCTTTGATTTGCTCATCGAAGGAAAGTGTCTCAGATGTGTGATTTGGATGCACAAATGAGCAAGTCATCTTGTATTTTCACTATGAAAAAATTCTCATTCGAGCATCTGCCATATTATTTGTCATATGTATGCTTTCTTGCTGTTCAAATAAATCAAGGCACGTCTATATTTTTGCATTTATGAAAACACATAATGAATTCCAGGAATCTTTATATTATTTCAAGTAAAAGGACATGTATTGGATACTGATTGCCTCTAAGACACTGTAAATGCACTAGATATACCAGTGAAATATTCAACGGGGGAGTCTTTTGTTTTCTTATATGACCCAAAATGCCTTAGCCGGTAAACTCCAGAGCTAGCCTCTTTTGGCACCTCCCATTGAATGGTCGCTATGCTAGACAAGGTACTATTATCCAATTTCCACTTGAAATACAAACTAAAATCATCATCATCATAAACTGGAATCCACCGCTCTCCTTGAAGCATCTCTACCACTGCAAATGTGCCTTCTGTTAATAGGTCAAACCTTGGGTTACCACTCCAAAATGTGGCACTTGGTCTATCTCCCTTCTTGAATGAGCCATTTTTTGGTTGAGTGACATCTTCTTTTGTATCACCAAACTTTATGCCCTTGGGAGGTGAGTCTATCCAAGGGTCAAGTAAGAGTCTGAGTTGTTTAGAAGAAAGATCTGGTGGTAACAAGTCTATTTTAAGCTGTTCTCCCTTTGCCATTGCTTCTGCTAGTCTGTTGAATTCCTGGATATATGCTGACAGCGTATGAGGACCATAGAGCGTTGAAGCAGCCTGCAAGTTTCATTATGTATTAGTGAGTAAAAATCAGTGGATTATGCAAGTTATTATTTCCCTTTAAAGGAGCAATGACTTGGAGGTGTAGTTTTAGACTTGAAGCTTAATCTAACTGAATCTTATTTCTTAGATGAGATGGTTTGGAAGAAAAAGAAATTTATAGGATTCATGGTCATAGAAGGATTTGTGCTGGCCACTGTTTGCAATTTCTTCTTCCATTGAGGCTCAAGTCCTTTGTTTATTGTCAAGGATTAAGGTTTTTATTGTAAATTTTGGAACTAGGGCTAAGGTTTTTAATTCTCAGTTTCAGGAGGTTCATGTTTTAACCCATGAAATTCATCCATCAAAACAGAATTCAATTGATTCCTATTATAATGTCTCATCCCATTGTATGATTGCTTCTCATATCAACATGGAAATCTTGAATATAGAATAGCATTATCCTTTGTTTATGAATAATAAGTTGCCTTAGTGCATACCTCATATCTCTGTTGCCCATACTCTTCAATAGTTGCAACATACTGCGAGTAGGTGTTTGTGAGGCCTGCAATTACAATGTGAGTATCATTATCGAACTCTCCTCCTCCTCCATTGCTAACTAATGTCTCCTTAACTGCTTCCCTTAGTCTCCGGCCAGCCATTGTTGTGAACTCTGCAAATGTCAAAACCCGGTTTAACTTTTTTGTGGTCCTTGATTTTAGCTTTCATCATAGTGCGCAATGGAACATATTCAGACGGTAGTAATTATTTGTTAACTCGAGCAGGTAACTACCTTCAAACACCTCCAAATTCTATAGTACACATTAGACATTAATATCATAGGCTCTGCGACTCTACGGAGTTGCCCCAACTCAACTCATTTTTCATTTTTCAATGTGTGGTGTTTGGCAAACCCAAATAGACCACAGTTTATGGTAACTAAAATCTTATTAAATCTCTTTAAAGTTTAAAAACCAATTAGAGTCAAACTGTTACGTTTTGGTTTGGTTATTTTAGTTATTAGCATAAAATAAAATTTATAAATTAATATTACTATATACTATATTGAGCTTATAACCAAGCAGAGCATTGAAGTAGTTAGTTGTAATAGAATCACTAAAAAAAATAATTAATATATACTCCTAATTAATAGAAAATCTATTATTTAAATTATAGCCAATTGATAAATAACTGAATTATTATTGGTTAACTTTTGGTTATAGTAAAATAATGCTAGGCTCTAGTTGGTCATATGATAGCTGTTTGGTGCATGATTACCTTATAGCTCTAATGGACTAGGTATCATCCATGAAATGGAGCAGGCGAGTGAAAGAAAACAAACCTCCTGGTACAGAAAGTATGATCAATTTTCCCACCCTCAATATTTGAATTGGAAGAACTGCAGGCTGCGTTAATTCATCGAGCAACATATAGGTTAAAAAGCTAGATCATGTTGGCAAACCATAAAACTATATTTTAGAGTATTAAAATTTTGATTGCAAAAATTTTGGATTGCCTGACAAAAATTATTGCAAGGATTCTAATTAACAAAGGCCAAAACAATAAGAATATATCAATGGTCAATTTCATCAGTCTTACCGCCCATGCATAAGGTTCAAACATTTCTCCTGTAGAAAGCAAAACATTTTTGGGTTTCTGGCAGTCCTCTTGATATTGGCTTGGCTTTTTCAACAAGTCCCTCACTTTTCTCCAGAGCTCGTTGATCTGTGAGCATGGTACATTTCGTTTTTCAGGTAAGAAAACCACAATCTAGAAATAGTTATGGATGGTCTAGAATTATCCACCATCTGTAGAAGAAGAAGCTGCTGACCTCTGTATCACCTTGTTCAAATCCAAACATGCCAGGCCCATCAGTAGTTCCAGCGGCAAACCCTGGACCAAGGCCTGCAGGACAAGTCTTGACTTTACCCTTTCCATCTAAATCCACCTCAAGATCTGTAAAGTTTATGTACAAATGCCGATAATCAATTTTTCCACTCAATTCTTCGGTGGCAGACATGAAAAGATCAACGGCCTTGTTGAATTGCCTCTCTCCTATGATCTTGGTGCTCAATATTTCATCTGGGTATCTATTAAACAAAACCAGAAGCTACAAGTAGTTAAATAAGCCCATGTAGGTAGAGTATAAGACAAATGATAGTTTTCTCAGTGAAAGTTTTAAAGTACCCAGGCCCACGGCCCAAGCAGAGCCGGACATCGCCATGGCATGAAGAGTGGTTAAAGTCGCAGGGTTTTCCACTATCAATACAAAAGGCTCCAAGCACGTTTGGGGTAACATCTCCTACATTTGATTGGCAGAATGCTCCTACAAACATAAAGCCATTGTTCTTCCTCACCTTGAATGCTTGGCTGGTTGTTTTACCACATGATCGTCCTCCTGTAGCCTTGATTTGTTGCGCTTTCTCAATCAATTTATTAATATCTACATCAATGAGAAATGAGCTAATCAGGCTTTGAATTCCTGACTTCTGCACTATCAGATATGCACTCGATCACTCAGCTGTAAGTTATACTATTCTCATAGTTGGCTGATTTTATTCTTACATGATATAGCGGAGAAGTTGTTGACTGTTGCTGAGTTGGATTTGGTGGTAGATGTGAACCAGTCTTCAAAGAACCTAGCAGCAGCACCCTTGTTGTCACCGCTGATTAGCTTATTGTCTCTGCTCATAGAAGTTCCATGAGTAGCGTGCCAGCTGAATGCTCCTACACTTTTTTTTGTTGTACTATCTACAAACTTCAAAAGAGTCATTTCTTTATCAACATTAGATGGGTAGCGAGCTCTCTCCTCTGCTGGATTTAGTAGATATGCACTTGGACTCCTGTTTATTCCTGCATTCTCTACATTTCCTGCAAAATCAAGCAAGATTATATTTAGTGTCATGGCAGCAGTTGAAAGCAGTGACTACACGTCTTTCTTATTGTAGAAAAACTAAAAAGTTAACCTTTATTGATGAAAATTGATCCGGGCTTTAGGTTTTGGTGAGCCTGAACTATGCTTTGCACAATTGCGTTGACAATGACATCAAATGATTGCTGGACAAAGCCTAGAGAAGTAACATGGTAAAGTAAATACTGCAGGTATCCTCCAGGACCCGCATGAGTATGAATGCCACTGATTGCCAGATTTTCTTCCGTATACAAGTTTCCAAACCTTCAATTCACCCAATTAACAAAATAATTAGATCATATTAATTATTAATCAAATAGTTTTTTTTTTGTCATAATATTCTTGAGTTAATGTACTCATCTATCGATATTAAATCCCTTCTCTGAATGAGTTCAAGAAGTATGTGTATAGAAAAAGTTCATACTCTCTGAATGAATCCAAGATGTATAAAGAAAAAAGTTCATTTCAAGAATTGGATCCTGATCAACAAAGTGAAAGTAAACTCACTTTGCCAACTGAGCCAACCTTGGGGGTTATTAATCAAATAGTTAGTTGGCCTTGCTCTACCTTGATCTTAGTTTCTCAAGCACTCTGATAGTGACAAGCTGTGAAGCCATGCCGGCGTCAAGATTGACAAAAGCAAATCTTGCACCCTGTGCGCTCTCAGCAACTATAAAAGTCCTAGCCCTTAGTCGGAAATGGACACCGGCAGCATTCTGCTCCATATTGGCATAGCCCATCATGTTAACCTCAGCAGCGGGACCAGTCATGTCATAGCTTCCCACACCAATCAAGTATTCACCATTAGTGGCTCCTATAAAAGCAAAAGGAAAAACAATAGCTAATACCAGAAAAAGAAAATGTGGGTCTTGGTGCGCCTTACTAATACTACTCATCATCATTTCTTTGTAATTACAAATTACAGACAATGTGAGACAATGTTTTGTTATAAATAGAGAGCTATAAATAGAGCTTGTTTCTTAGTATTCATCAGTGAGTAGATTTTTAGCTAGTCACCATCAAAAGTAGGATGTTCGACTTGTTTTGTCTAGCAGACGAAGGGGCTTGATTGGCACAAAGCATCTCTTCTTGGGTTACTCCGTAAAAGGAGATTGTCAAGGCGTTGCTTTTGTCTCTTATCCTGCGTATTTTGCAGCTTCAACGGCCCTAACACAAGCTTACTGTATATAGATCAAGGTTTTAAATAACGATATCGAAATCGATATAATGAAATTGGTTGTGTTATTGTAAATTTTTAAAAATAATTAGCAAATTAATTCAAATCAATAAAAAAATAAATTATAATATCCAAAATGTAATATATTAAATTAATAAATACTTAAATAAATATAATTTACACTATAAAAACTTAAATTATATAACATATTTATGAATAATGCATAATAACAATAATTGATTAAGTTACATAAATTCCTAATAGAATATTGTCTTGATTTAAAAAAAAAAATTTTATTGATAAATCAATATTATTTTATTAATTCACGAGAAGAAAAAATCACAACGAAAAAAACCTCCATTTTCTAAGCAAATAAGATAATATAAAAAAATAAATAAACCACAAAATTGACTGATCACCACTAAAAGAGTGTCGTAGAGGATCTTGATTGTTTTGCCTGCTATTGAACTCATTTGTATTTTGGTTGTTTACTACATATGAAAAGACATCAAATAATGATTGAACTCCATTTAATGTATTCGCTTCATAGTCTTAATAAGCATTGTTTGTCTCTGTCTCATATATGGTAGAAAAATTTTTAAAAAGTATAAACTAATAGTCTTTTTAAATAATATATTCATAATTTAAATTGATGAAATAAAAAAATTTAAAAATTTAATAATAATAATTCTTTAGTACTAATACATCAAGACTATATCAACTAATAATGATCGTATCGGTGTGTATCGAGTGATTCGGTACCGATTTAAGACTAATTTACATTAGCACGTTATTTAAAACCTTAATATAGATCTCGCTTTTTTTTTTTTTTTTTTAGCATTGGAAAAAAGGGAATCTAAGATATATATATGATCTAAATCGTACAGACACTTAGATTATGTTTGATTCATAGAATAATCAAGGAATAAAATAGTTATTTCATGTGAAATAGTTATTCTAAGTTTTGGTTCAAATTTAAACAAATAATAATTATTCCATTGAATTATTATTTTTCAATTTTGTGGAATACATATTCCTGTTGGGCCCACGGGTATCAAAATGTGAAATAATAACAATCAACAAAAATAACACCAGCAATTTAACGTGGTTCACCTTTAATTTTGGGTTACGTCCACAGGACAAACTCCGAATATGATACTTCCACTATTACGAATAGTAGGTACAAGAGAGTCTTCTCTAGATTAAATCTAGAGGCAATACAATATTAAAATAAGATAAATCCAAAATAGTAACACTCACAGTGTTTCCCAAAAATACCCCAAGTATTTTTCTCACTATTTTGTCACTCTCATTTTTAGAAATTATTTCCTAAAAATAATAAAACTCTCTCACACTCAAAATTTTCTCAGAGAAATTTTTTTTCTTTCTCTGGCTCTTTATCAATTGTCTGTGCAATTGATTTTTGCTGTGTATTTCTCCTTCCATAGCCATGCAATGTGCAAAGTTTTCAAAGGTTTATTGAGCTGAGTGGGTTGTTGAACAACCAAAGAAAGAAAAAACAATTAGCGTGAGAATTTTTAACTTCCTTTTTTTTATTTTTATTTTTTTAATTTTCAAATGTGTG
>CATKHJ011301758.1:0-26004 GCA_949750685.1 Vernicia montana
ATTGAAAATTATTATAAAATAAATAAGAGAAAAATGAAAATCACAGCGAATGGAATTAAATTCCCGCAACATAAATAACGTTGGGTCGAGCTTGTCGCAAGCTGGCCGGTGCTAACTCGCAGTGCTGGCTCTCACCTCCACCTCCTCCTTGCTCCTAAACTTATATATATATATATATATATATATATATATATATATATATATATATATATATATATATTTTTGTTTTATTTTTTTTTTCAGCTTTGTATTCTCCCCTTTCTCTCAATTTTTCTCTCAAAATTTCAATTCATCTCCTTCCATCTCATGTCATTTCCTCTTCATATATATAGATAAAAATATATATTAATTTATTATTATTTTACTATTTTTTTTTTTTTAGAATTGAGGCGTCAATTCCGCCTCCAATTGTGCAATCAGTTTCAAATTCTTTTTCTTTTCTTTTCCTTTCTTTTTTTTTTTTTAATTCTCACCGTGATTTGCTCTCCTAATTTACTCTCCTTCTTTATCAATCAACTTTTTGCTTTCCATCAATCAACTTTTTTTTTTTTATCAATCAATATATATATATATATATTAATTTTGTTCACATGCTTAAAGATACACTTTCAATACATGATTCAACTTGCTCCACTTTTATCATTTTTTAAAGCAATTTCTTCATATTTAACCCTTATTTATTGGCGCATCCCTGTGCATAATTTATTGCATGACTTCAAAACTTCTTATCATTTTCAAATTTTCATAATATCCTAGTAGAAAAACTTAATAAAAACTGCAAAACACTAAAGAAAAACATAAGACTGAACAAAATAAAAATAAATAAAATACTTGGAATAAATAAATAAATGTAATATTAATCTCTAAAATTAAATGGATTTTTATTATAAAATGCTCAAGAAAATATAATTACAAATTCATATCAACAATTAGGCATAAACCTAGAAATTCACACACAATAGAACTTGAATCGATCGAGCTAATAATTACTATAATTATTAATTAAATTGTTTAATTAATTAATTAGTGGTAATATAATTAAATTTGTAATTAAATTTACAAGGTTTCTAGCATAATCCAAATATGGTTTATATTAATTAAGTCTTAATTTATGTGATACATAAATGGGAAAGACTTGATTGAAAGAGTTTTATACTTAATTGCAAATAAAGGCAAAATTGGTTCTTACATGTGATGTGGGCCCAAGTCCACAATTGTTGTAGAAGAGAGTTGTTTGGACTTAGTGAAAAATCATAGCACAATTGTTGGGCTAGATCTTCCAAGCCCATGTGATGAGCTTAGTGTAGGAAAAATCCACTAAGTCTAAAATAGACATGTTCATGGATCGGGTCTGGGTTTGAAAAATGTTAAATTTTTCAAAGGCCCAACTCGAAAGCCCACAATTTTCTTCACTAATTGAAATCTACAGTCCGGCCCATGAACATGTCTAGTCTAAAAGGACTAAAAGGTAAATGATCAAGTTGGTGGGGGGTAAAGAATGACCATTGTCATTCTTCATCTTTCCCTTTGTCTCCCACCTATTCATCCTTATCTTCCAACTACCACTAATAGTTAGTAGGTAGTGTAGAGAAGATATAAAAAGGAAGAAGGAAGAAGAAAGGGATAAGCTTGGTCTTTATTTTCTTCTTCCATAAGTACTAGAGAGAGAAGTTAGAGAAAGAGAGAGAATAAAAAAGAAGAATTCTTTTCTTCTTCATCTTCTTCTTTTTCTTCTTTTCTAGGGTTCTTTGAGAAAGAACTTGTTATGTGAGATTAAAGATTTCACTTGCTTCTTCCATGTAATTGGGTAGAGAGATAAAGTGAGAAGTTAGATTGAGAAAGAGGAAAAAGAAGTCATCTTCTTCATCTTCTTCTGCCTTTCTTTCTAATTTTTTGAAAAAAAGCCAATTACATGATTATTGCCTTAGCAATTGAAAGACCAAAACAACAATAAACCCAATAGCTTCCAAGGTATACAAAAGGAAGGCCATTGATCCACTTTGGGCTAACTAGAAAGGAGATCAAAGGCAACCTAAGCACTAAAGGAAGAGCTTGATTGGTTGAGTTCGTGTGGATGGACTAGAGGCTTCGCATTTGAGGAGTTGTGGTTGAAGAATTGGAAAGTAATTTCTGTGTACAAAAGATAATTAGATTATCCATCCTCTTCTTCTTCTTACTTGTGTATTTTGTATATGAATATAGTTGATACTTGGTGTGACTTTTGGGCCATATACTATCGGCGATGCAAATTTTTGAAAAGTTCAGAAATTTGAATTGCTCATGCTTTTGCTAGCCCGAGGTCTAACCTCTATGATAAATTCCCTTCAGCACTCACACGCATAAAACAAACAATCAGAAAAATAGAGTATACATGAATCCAAAAGCAATCAAATCATTATAGATCTAAATCCTAGTTAGATATTTAGCTACTCATGAAAGAATTAAGAAAAAAAAAATAACAAATTGCATTAAACTCAAAAACATATTCAAATAACAAATTGCATTAAACTCAAAAACATATTCAATACAACTGAATTTAAATAGGTATAGAAATAAACTCTACATGAAAATTGCAGAAATTGAGATCCAATATTGAAAAAAAATCTCCTAATATCCAAATCTTCCAATTCCTTTTTATTCAAATCCTAATCTAATCCTAAATCTAAACTATATAAGTTAAAAAAGAGTTTTTCTATACTAATTTCCTATCTACCCTAATCTTGTTGCTTCAATTACAAGATTCAGGTGAGTATACAACTATCTTACGTAAGTGCAGCAGAGACTCATGCATCCTAAAACTTTTCTCTTAGCTTTTCACCTTTTAGGAAATTTGGGACAAGTAAATATTTTTTCACCATTTTGTGTATCTTTTTCTTGCACGGCCTTGTGCTCTCGAATTGGACCAATTCTTATTCCAAATCTTTCATTTATCTTGTATTTTCTATAAAAATCATTTAGAATCATAGAATGATTAAATTAACGGGATTTATATTAATTTTACTAGTGAATCAACCTAAACATATATATAAATTGAGGATAAAATTACACAAATATATTTGCAAATATTGAGTACATCAAAAATCTCATCTAAGTTATATATATATATATATATATATATATATATATATATATATATATATAATTTTTTAACTTAAATTTAATGTGGAATTAAATTTTTAAATATTTTTACAATTTAAAAATTATATTTATATCATTCAACATTTAATTTTCAACTTTATCAACCACCATCAAAATTTGAGTACAATCAGGCGAGTTAATTCTCGATTGAAATCATTCGAGTCGAATCACATAAAAATTTGCAACGTCAAGTTGCAACAGCAACCCAATCAGATCACCTATGGAAGAATCGGGCTGATAAGAAAGATTACGAGTTGGGTTCTTGTAGCCCATTCAAGAAATTTGAGGCCCATAGCTCTTCCATATTTTGGTTCAGAAATCAAAATTTTTGGACCGAGTTCTTGTCCCAGTAATTAAAAGCCGAAACGGTGCGTTGCATAACATTCCCGCGCTAAAACTCCATTCAACTGAAATTGCCGTCTTTGAACCCTAACAACCACAAGAACAACAACAAGAAGAAAAGCTGGAAGAAGAAGAAAAGCAAATTGTTTATCTAATCCGAAAATGCCCCAACATGTGTATTCTCCGCCAAATTCATGCGCGTATACTCACGCGCCTCCTTCCAGTCTCCAGAATTTCCTTCTTGCTATCCAAAATCCTCTCTTTCACCGCTGTTTCTCCTCTTGGCAACTTCGATTACGCGCGCAAACTGTTTTATCAAATCCCAATCCCAGGAATTTTTTCTTACAATTCCATTATCAGGGGTTGTTACATTAATAAAAACCCATCAAAAGAACCCATTTATTTGTACAAAAAGATGGTAACTAGAGGGTACCCAAGTCCAAACACTTTTACTATGGCTTTTGTGCTTAAAGCTTGCTCGATTATAATCGCTCTTGAAGAAGGTCAGCAGGTTCATGCTCGTATTTTGCGATCTGGGTTTAGTTTAAGCCCTTATGTGCAATCTTCATTGGTGAATTTTTACTCCAAATGTGATGAAATTAGGCTTGCTAGGAAGGTGTTTGATGAAATTACTGAGAGGAATTTGGTTTCCTGGAGTGCAATGACAAGTGGGTATGCAAAGGTGGGAATGGTCAATGAGGCTTTGAGTATGTTTAGGGATATGCAGGAGGTGGGTATTGAACCTGATGAGGTTTCATTGGTTGGTGTGATTTCTGCTTGTGCCATGGCTGGAGCACTAGATATAGGGAAGTGGGTTCATGCGTATATCAAGAAACGGATGATTAATGTTGATCTTGAACTTAATACAGCACTAATTAATATGTATGCAAAGTGTGGGTGTGTGGAGAAAGCAAAAGAAATTTTTGATGAGATGCCAGTAAAAGATAGTAAAGCTTGGAGCTCAATGATTGTTGGATTGGCCATTCATGGACTTGCAGAGGATGCATTGGAGGTGTTTTCGAGGATGGAAGAAGCAAAGGTAATGAGATAGCAATAGTAAGTATAACTTATAGCTGAGAAAGCTTCGTAATTTAGAGACTTAAATCTTATTTTTTGTCGTCCACAGTTGAGTCTAGGTACATCTCAAGAAGTCTCGTAATAAAAAATGACATGTAAGTATGTACATACAGATACCTATGATAGATCAAGCTAAGCCTTGTGAGGGGTTAAATCATTGATATAAATTTTTGTAGGTGCAAAAATAATCTTGGTTAATTCTTTTCAGGCGAAGCCGAATCATGTAACCTTCATTGGTATTTTATCTGCATGTGCCCATGGTGGACTTGTTTCAGAGGGAAAGAGATATTGGTCAAGCATGCTTGAATTGGGAATAGAACCATCAATGGAGCATTATGGTTGTATGGTCGATTTACTATGCCGAGGAGGCCTTGTTGATGAGGCCTATAATTTTGTCCTAACCATTCCCACACCAAATCCAGTAATTTGGCGAACATTGCTGGTGGGTTACAAGAAAAATCAAATGTTACAGCAAGCTGAAGTTGTTGCCGAGAAGTTACTTGAATTAGACCCACTAAATGCAGAGAACTATATAATTCTTGCAAATTTGTATGCTTCTGTTTCACAATGGGAGAAGATGAGCCATGTGAGAAAGACAATGAAGGAGAAAGGCATCAAGGCAGTCCCAGGATGCACGTCAATTGAGGTTGATGGCTTTGTGCACGAGTTTGTAATGGGTGATTGGTCGCACCCTGAGGCAGAGGAAATAAAAAGAATTATGAGGGATATCTCTCTGGGGATTCTTATTGCTGGATATAAACCATGTGTGTCTGCTGTGCTGCACAATGTGGATGATGAAGAGAAAGGAAATGCACTGTATGAGCATAGTGAGAGATTAGCCATTGCTTATGGCCTGTTGAAGACAAAAGCACCTGCATCAATCAGGATAATAAAGAATCTGAGAATTTGTGGGGACTGCCATGAAGTGACAAAAATTATCAGTAAGCTTTATAATAGGGAAATTATTGTCAGAGATCGGGTTCGTTTCCATAAATTTGTCAATGGCACATGTTCGTGCAAAGATTACTGGTAAATGTTAATAATTATGATTCTCACCTGACCCTCAGTATCATTGGTTGGACCAAAAGTTTTGACATAGATCAAACAACTGCTGTTACATGATCTTAATTCTAGGAATTGTACTGATTGCTTTTTCCTATTTTTTTTTATCATTTTTTTTTGGTGTGCATTTCTGTTTCTTACAATTTTTTAAGCTCTGTCCTTCTAACTCGAATAAAGAAATTGTAACACAAAATTGCCAAGAAAAGCACTTTTATTACCAAATAGATGGGATACAACATCATAATAGATCTTTGGTTACACCCTTCCCCCAGATTCCCCCAACCCCCAATGAACAGCATTTCATGTCACATCCTATTTTTTGCAGAACACAACCATCACTTCATTCACCCACATGGACCAAGCTTACTATTTAAAGCTTTTCACTACCCCTCCTAAAGATGTGCCTAAAGAGGGTTAGGTTATATTCTACTTGATATTTGATACCTAACCTTATTAAGCTACTCAAACTTGGATCTCAATAGGCCATCTATACATTTCCTCCTCTGGGACAGGGAGAGTCAGGGTTACTAGTCTGGTATCAGAGTCATAGTTGAAGTCCGTCTCAGCTTTGCCCACAGTGCATTTCAATGGGCGCTGGGAAGAGTAAGCCCCAAAACGTCCACATCCCCTGACTTTCAGTGTGATGGTTGCAGCTGGAGCACGATTCTCACTAAGTGTAGTCAGCTCTGACGAGACCTCACCATCGAAGAGCTCTGATTTCTTGTCAGAAACCATGTGGATTTCAAATTGATCCACGGCACCAGTTGTGTTGAACATGTCAAGCAACCCTATAGGTGCAAATGAAATGTTGGAAGTGATCTCCTGCACGATTAGTAAGATCATTGAGTAACCACTATTGCTGAATGCTGTCCAATTAATATAATGGGCAAGCCAAAAAGAAACAAACAAACTGAAACTCACCTTGATGGGACAGAAATGGAAGAGTTCGTACTCGAGAACTTGTAGTGTCACTGGCACTGAAGCACCTTTAGGTAATCGAATCAACTCCCCTGAAATTCAAAATAAAAGAACATTGTTTCTGGTTAACATCTTTTTAAATCCAGAAGAATATGAACCTTGATCCAAGGTAAATTTTGTTGCACCCCTTTTCCAGTATTAATTATTTTTCCTCACAAAGAGCTTCATACAATAAAATCTGAGACCCACACACACACACAAAAGGAGGCTCCTGTGCATTTAAACTCCTTTTTTTCCCCATTTTTCCTGTAGTGACGTTTAAAACTCACTTCTAATAGAAATGGGCAGGCAACTCAAGTTAATTACCTGATCTGTAGGCATAAACAACTGTCTCCCCACTCCAATCTGCACCAGCAACTTGAGCAAGGCAGTCGACATCAGTGGCCCGAACAGAGCATGTGAGGGTGCCAGGAGAAGCATCATGAATGCGGGTCTTCTTTTCAATTTTGCACCAACCAGCACCTTGGCAGTTGAACACACCAACCACACCACTGCACTTGTTCACATTCCATACTTTGAGCAAGCTAGTCCCATCTCTTGCTGGATCAGCAAAGAGACAGTCACGGGTTGGCCTGCCAGGAAGTTGGGCACGCAGAACTGATCCATCAGGAAGGACTAGCTTCTTCAATAGATCAAAATTGTGGTTGCCGGGCTTATCACTGCATAAGTAAAAAATAAGCACACATTTCCACATTAAAACCTTGTTTTCATCTTTCAATATTACACTTGATGGGTAATTCAAATCTGTATTTAAGAAACAACATACCTGACATAAATTGCACATCCACCAACAGCACGAGCTGCAGCGTGATAATCTGCAGCAGGGTGTAAACTCTGCAAACACATACTTCGTTAATATATACTACTAGATTCCCATGAAACTGAACTTAAGGCCACACCAAACATAGATCAGGAATAAAATCCTTCTTTTACTTACATGGAACATATCCCAGTCTGGTTGCATAAATTCTCCAAGGAAAAGGGTGTTGTAAGCCACAGAGGAAATATGAATGGTGTGGGAAGCAGGATCCCTAGGATAGAAGTCATCTGAAGCTCTCACAACAGCAGTCTGCTTGGCACTATACATTCCATCAGTGTTATGGCACATGCAAGCAATACATCCATTGTCAGGGAAGTTTCGGGCAATTGAAGCCTCAAGGGCTTGGTGGTAGTTGCGGGTGAGGGAAACTCTTCCACCGTGGCCAGCACCAAGGGTCTCGATGATGTTTTGAACATCAACTTTTACTCCATCTACACCACATGAGGCCAAGTAGGCATGAAGCTCATTGTAGAAGTTGAAAACCTTCTTGGGATGCACTAAACCAAGGCCATGAACAGAGAGACTGTCCATGACAACGTCTGGTTGGTTGCCTATTACACCAGGAGATTGAACTGGATATGCCAATGAAGTGTCATAATGCTCCATACCAGCAGCAGCTGGTTTTACTCCACCCCAGTAACCAGCTAAAGCATGCCATACATATACATACCTGAAACGGATAATAAAACAGAATGAAACTTGGAAATATATTATTTTCAAGTTACTGCTCTTCTTACTTCTCTTTTTCTTTTTTGGTTCACCCGTTAACCAATTTATTTTTCAACCACTAGAAAGAGCCATGCACAACACCTATGAATATGATGAAATTTACATGAAAAATTGAAATGCACCATTAGCAGCGGGAGAAACTAAATGTTTTGAAGAAAACCAAACAATTAAGATCACTCACTTCACATTGTGGTGTTGCTTGGCATCTTCCACAACATGCTTTAGTCCTGTGGATTCCTCATTTCTGTCATTCTTCTGAAATTTTGCATTCTCCTTTATTCCAGTGAGCCTACTTGCAAATCTGCAAAAGTGAAAATTGCCAACAACTCAAAAATTTAATACTTTAATCAACAAAATGGTAAAAGAAAAATTTTGCTTTAAAAGAACATGTAAAGACCATGCAAGTGCAAAGACTAAGCTAAACTGAAAATAGAACTGAATACTTATGTCCTGATATCAGTCTTTGGACTTTATCCTGAACATGTCTACCTTAGGTCTTACTCAGACATAGAAAAGTTATTGTTGACGGACGATTAGTTAATCATATCCTCTCCATTGCTTGAATAAAAGAAACGTAGAATAAAAAATACACCAAGATATCATCACAAGCATAAATATTTATTACTATTGGCTCCCGGTATTGTATTCTTAGCAAAAAAAAAAAAAAGGGAGGACTTGCTGTAAGATCCATAAAGGTAATTAAAAAAAAGATGGGAAATTCATGATGACAGGTTTAATATGCAAGGAAGAGAGAGGGAGAGATTCATACTGTGCTCCTTCTTGTACAACAGCATTAGCATCTTCCTTAGCTTTACTTTCAATCTGTTGCCAACCATCATCTATGATCAAAAATCGTGGAGGAGTCCCCCCCTCTGATAGGCTGCAATCATAATCACGCCACAAGTCAAGTCATTTAATCTTCTCTTATAATTGCTCATTAATTATGACTTCCATGTACAAATTAGAAGTTAATTCAATCTCCAACAGAATTTATGAACTACCTTTTAAGGCCTTCCTCAACACCCTCAGCAGTGACATCAGTGTAAAATGCATCCCAAGTGCACCAGCCAAACCAGTCAAGGAAAGAGGGCAACTACACAATACCGACAGAATAAAACATGAGATTCAGGCACTTTCAGCTTTACCATACTTGTGATTGAAAGCCTTGATGAAAAAACAAAACATAAAGTATAAAATAAAACAAGATATTCTTACCTTTTTCTTCTCACGATGAAGAAAAGTTTGCATGTGTTTTTCCACAGCCCTGTTTTTACAGGAAATCAATCATTAGATTCTGAAACACACTAATGTAGATAATACTGTCTTTTTACACAAATCTTCCACAAATGAAAATTATGGCAACTAAATTCAAACTGAAGTGGTGAACTCACTTTACAGCCTGATTGATAACTTCAAAGGGGTTGGTCCCAGCATGCATGTAGACAAGGTGAAGACCTTGGTTGGTTTCAACAGCATTATCCCCTGCAAAACCAAATCACACACCAAAAAAAACACATCGTTTTGGTTCTTTCGGACTCGAACCTCCTATCTATTTCCTCCCAATTGATATAAACTCCATAAATTGGATTCATTTGGATGGGACAGTCATTGACTGATTCTCCAGCATGTTTTTGTTGGTATCAATGACAGCTCCACCCCATATTTCAGCATGTTAGTCTCCTTCACTAGACGCCAACAGGGTGGAATGAATTAACAGTAAGTTCAGCCCTATGTAATAGGGCTCATTAATGACAGCTCCACTCATAAGTTGTACTGTTAGTCTCCGTCACTAACAGCCGACAAGATGAAACTGAATTAATGAAGATTTGGCTCATGGGCAGGGTGCATATAGCCTACACCAGACACTTTATGATGGCTATGATCAACTCACCACTCTCAAGGCAGATCTCCATCTCATTATTTTCGTTGCCTTGCAGAACAGCACGGAACTGGCCTTCAAGGAGGGGAAGGAAGACAGTGTAGATGGTTTGGGCATCATCTTGATCAACCCCTTCACCGCCATCCTTGCTCTCCACTAGCATGAATTGAGTCTCCAAAGGAATTTCTTTCCCACACTTGCCCATCCTCTGGGTCATCCACCATAACTTGAATCGGAAACAACACAAAAAACGAAGACCCCTGCCACAAAGAAAAGAGACAATTTTCAGGATAAAAAAATGTTTGATGATATTTGCACGTAAATGATCAAAATATTTTCTTAATCTCAATCCAAGTACCCAAAACCATGCTGTGCGCGAAAAGATGCTGTTAAATCAGATGAACATATAGACAAGTAGAGTAATTCCTATGTTCCTAATTCAAGTACATAATTATCACAAAATAGTATTATAAGATACATATGATCCGACCTTTATGTTATTAGCATAAGAAGAGTTCATAACTTGTTACAGCTTAATTTGTGCACTAAAGATTTCATAGAATATCAAACTTCCAAGGGATCAGGCCACTTTGTGTGGCAAAACAAGATGTAAACTATTACTCTGGAGCCCTCCACACAGTTGATGATAAATTTACATAGAATTTAAATCAATAAACAGATTCTTCAAAATAAGAATTTAGATCAATAAACAGATTCTTCAAAATAAGGTGTAATGCATCACACAAAATCCATGGTTGCATGAAAACAAATAAATCAAAATGGAGAAACTGAAACTTACTCTAAAATGCCCACAGGAAAGACATGGAGACTTTTGCTATGAGAAGCAGTGGCACCAATGAAAGCACCGGTAACAAGTCCAGCACCCGATCCAGGAGTCAAGACAATATTATCTGGAACTCCAGTTAATAAAGTCTTCCCATGAACCACAAGGTCCCCATTATTGATTGAAATCTTCGGTGTGATCGTCATTGTTGATGTTGAGCACCGAGTTACTGCCGCCACAACACACACAAAGGTACAAAACAAAAATCAATAAAACAAACGAAACCCAAAACCCAATAAACACAACTGATAAACAGAACGAAACACACACCCAATCAAGTTTCAGGCTCAGATGACAAATTTGGGTTTTCAATAGCAACAACAAAGAATCAAACAAACTACCAAATAAAAACAACAAATCCAAAAACGTTTTCACATTAGCCTAAGGGTCTATGGTTTCTTCTGCGGCGGCGCCTAATGCGAGCAACATTAGAGTAATTTCTGCGAAAACAAATTTGAGAATTTGGGGAATTTGTGCGAGCATTGCGACAACCGCCATGAAACTTCCACCAACAACAACGTACCAACTTTAGTTGTTGCAGTGCTCCTGCAATCCTTAGCATTTTCTCGCTCTCACCAACCCGAAAACAATGGACAAATAAAGGAAAAAAAATCTATAATTTTTTTTTTTTTTTTGCCGTGCTCTTACAGCGATTAATCTCTCAAAAAAATAATTTTAAAGAAAATTCCGTAATTATATATATATATATAATAAAAAGAGATGAATTATTCAAAATTTCAAATGAAATGATCTGAAATTTTTGGGCGGTTTAGTTTAGTCATGTACATGTGCCGTCTAAGTTTCGTTCATCTATGTAAGTAACAAAATATCGTAATCGAGTATTGGACTTATTTGTTAAACTTTGGAAATTTAAGGCGGTTTTGCAAAACTTACCAAAGTAGTGGGAAAAAAACAGAAAATTAAAAAAATGACTACCAAAAAGAAAGAATTGGGTTGGCGGTTGGACCACGATCATGATCCACTCGTGATTTTCAAATTTCAGCAGATGTGAAAAAAGTTCTTTGTCCAGAAATTCAAAAACAATAAATTTTTTTCCTTAAAAAAAAAAAAAAAGAAATTTTTAATGAAACCGACTTATCAGAAATATAAATAAATAGCAAAAAAAAAAAAAAAAACATAAATTTCAGCTATAATAACAGAGAAAAAAAAAATGAAAGAAAGAGAAAAGGCATTGATTGAGAGAGAAAAAGGAAAAAGAAGATTGATACAGCTAAAAAAAGCTTAAAAAAGGCCACTCACGAAAAAAAGAGTTTTGATTTTCGCGGAATTTGAGTGTGAACTACTGCATGAAAAAGCTTCAAAAACTCAAATTTTCAGAAGAAAAAAAATGAAGAAAAAATCAGAAAAGCCGACGAGAATCCGACTATAAAATTAAGCTTTAATTTAGATTTCATTCATTTTTTAGTAGTTTCGCATATGTCAAGTCACCACAACGTAGATCTGTACAGAAGTTCCAAAGATCTTAGCAACCAAATTTTCATTTACTCTTCAAATCACCAACTAGAAGGCTACGAAACCATGAGATCTCACATCATCATCATCATCATCACATGAAATTCTTAACTAATTAACTAGAAAATCAAACTCCGAATTATCCAACATAAAACTCAAAGAAGGAAGAAAAATTGCTAGCAATATTCAAGAATTCACCAAAAAACTCACCAGAAAAATCAAATCACTAGCTAGCTAGTTGAGCAGGCTTGAAAAGCTCTGCTAATTGCTCTTTCTAAAGCAAATAGAGAGAATTTAACTCGATAGGAGAAAATGCTTCTTCTCCTACGAGAGAGAGAGATGGAAATTTTTCTAAGCAACGCTCAGTAATGGAATGTGTAAACACGCAATACACAATGGTGCGAGGAAGGAAAGTGAAGGCGGGTACGATTTTATATCCAGATTCGCGTTAAAGATCGAACGTCTTCTAGAGATTGGATCTTCCAGATCATGACACGTGGAAAATCTTGTCGGAAGGTTGTTTATTATTTATTTTTATTATTTATGGTTTTTCTTTTTTTTTAGATGGTTTAATTTTTTTCCAGTAAAAAATAAAGATTTTTTTTCTGGTATATAATATTTGAGTAAATTACTGTAACAGTCCCGTTGTCTTAATTAACACCTCATTTAAAAAATTTCACACTTTTAGTCTCCAACATTTGATAATAATTAACATTTTAATTCTTGTATATAAAATTAAATTTTTTTTTCTAAACTTTAGTTTTTAACATTTTAATTTATATAATATTTTCATACTCTAAATTTGAAAATATAATTTATTTTAATTTTTCAAAAATAATTTATATTAAAATATTTTAATTTCTCAAAATCTTACAATTCTTATTTAATTTAAATGAATTACTATATTATAAATACAAAATAATTTAACCTTACAAAATTTCACACTTCCATTTAAGTTTAATTAGAGACTAAAAATGTTAATTTTTAAATAATAAGAATTAAAGTGTTAATTAAGTTTAGAAGTAGTATAATAATTTACCCTAAAAATTCAGTCATCGATGTACTTAAAAATAGTATTTTCTGCACTCACAAATACTTCCTTTGTTTCAAATTGATAGGGGTATATTTAGTTACAGATTTTTTTTTTTTTTTTCATTTTCTAGTTTTCATTGAAAATGAAAAATTTTCATTTTTAAATAAAACTGAAAAATAAATGAAAAACATGTTTATTTGCTATATATGATTTAAAAATTATTTTCAATTTCAAAACGTAAATTTTCATTTAATAACAATGATAATGGTGGTGAAGGTGAAAGTGGCGGTGGCAGTGGCGGTGGCTGTGGCAGTGGCGGTGGTAGAGGTGGAGGTGGAGGTGGTGGTGGCCGTGGTGGAGGTGGTGATAATGGTGGAGGTGGTGGTGGTGAGATGATGGTATTTTTACTTAGAAAAATTAATGAATAAAATTTTAGAAAACATTTTAAACTTGTTTTTTGTTTTCTTTTAAAATAATGAAAATAATTTTCTAATGAAAATTTTGTAAAACAGTCAAAATAAACACAAAATTCTATTTTCTGTATTCATTTGAAAATTTTTCTAGAAAACTGAAATAATTTTTCTCAACTAAACAGACCCTAGATTAGGAAAAAAATTTGTGTTTCAAATTAATTGTCGTTTTAGGAGTTCTATACAGCATTTATTATATTTTTTCTAATTTTACCCTATTAGTGATAAAATTTTGATCAAAGAAAAGATGATGAGTTTTAATGATAAAATAAGAATATATTTGTCCATCTTAATTAAGATTAAAACTATTTAATAGCTTCTTTAATATGTGTGCAATCCTCTAAAACGTCTATTATTATGAAATGGAGGAAGTATATAAGAATCACCTGAATTTATGAGAAGTGGATCTAACATTTATACTAGTGAGAGTGCATCACATCCCTTGCACTCAATAATTTTCAGTATTTGTGAAAGTTATATTTATGAAATAAAGTATTGATGAGTCCAAAATCACTCGGTATTGTTAATGGAGGGCCCAGTTAGGGGTAGGACTTGTGAACAGAGAAAAAGAGGATCAATGGCTCCCGAGGACTGACCCTCGAGGGAGCCTCTGATGCCCAAGTCAGTGAGGGAGTATGGAGAGGAGAGAGAGAATAGTGAGTGAGCATCCTTTCTCTTTACCTTTCTTTTATCTTTTATAGGGGAGGATAGGGACCCCTATGAACGCGTGTCCTCTGCCTATTGGAGGTCATTTTTGGTCCTCATCAGAAGCCCCTCACTCCCTAGATTGATCGAGTGTATCGAAGAGAAGGCTAAGGGAGTAGCTCGTTGCTTGTGATTCATCTGTGTTGTATATGAAATTTCCAATTTGATTGCATATGGTGAGCTTTGACATAAAGGCTGCTAGATGCTTGAATAAGGAGGCGAGCGAAGGAGCTCGATATGATGGCAACTGATGCCTAAATGGAGATGGCAAGCTGAAAAGCTCGATCTGGAGGCAACTGTGTGCCTGAGTGACAAGGCGAGCTAAGAAGCTAAGTCTGAAGGCAGCTGGGTGCCTGAATGATAATGCGAGCTGAGGAGCACGGTCTGAAGGCAGCTGGGTGCCTGAATGATAATGCGAGTTAAGGAGCTCGGTCTGAAGGCAGCTGGGTTCCTGAATGATAATGCAAGCTGAAAAGCTCGGTCTGAAGGCAGCTCGATGTCTGAACAGAGATGCGAGTTGTATGATTTCCACATCATAGTGTGGTCTTATAGATTCCATATAGCTCCAAGTCTTCGAATTTTCTAGTCTTCATATAATACGCCTTCTTAAGGAAGGTCTTAGTAAATAACATGCCTAACTGAAAGATCTCCGGATAGACTGCTTCGTCAATCGAAGGAAGGTCTTTGGATAAAATGCTTCGTCAGTTGAAGGCTCAAGTAAGTATAATAATATATGTTGCTTCATCCGTCAAATACTCAATTAATAAAATAATATTATATGCCTCATTGATCGAGTACCTTAGAGCTTCACTTCGCTGAAGAATATCTACAGATAAGCTGCTTTATCAATTTGCTGACAAAGATCTTCAGATAAGTTGGTTCGTCTACCAAAGACTTTTAGAGCTTTGCTTTGTCGAAGGCTTTGGAGCTTCGCTATCAGAGGTCTTCGCCTAATAGGCTTCGCTAACTAAGTTTAAATAATTAACAAAGCCCCCCACTACCTGATAGAGGTCTTTAAGAAAACTTGCCTTACTCATGAGGACATAGAGAAATCCTGCCTCGCTTACGGAGGACTTTAGATAATGTACCTCGTCAAATGAGGACTCTGAATAATATGTCTCGTTGACCGAGGACTTATATAATCTACCTTGTTAATAGAGGGCTTTTGCCTAGCTGAACTAAGAATTTAGATATTTTGCCTCGCTTCATCAATTGAGGACTTATGTAATAATGATAATTGCCTTGTCTTTCAAGGTCTTAGAAATCCATGCCTCACTCATGGAGGACTTTAGATAATATGTCTCACTGATCAAGAACTTAGAAATTTACCTCACATGAAGGTCTTCGAGAATAAATTTGCCTTGACTTTTCGAGGACTTAGATAATAATATGCCTCGACTATCGAGGACTAAGAAATCCAACTCGCTAGGAGGTCTTAGTATATATGCCTCGACTTAATCGAGGACTTTAGAAATCCACCTTCTTAGAGGTCTTCAATAATTTGCCTCGCTGAACAAGGACTTATATAATGATATGCCTTGACTTATTAAGGACTTTAGATAAATAATTTGCCTCGACTTTATCGAGGACTTTAGAAATCCACCTCCTTAGAGGTATTCATATAATCTGCCTCACCAGACGAGGACTTATATAATAATCTGCCTCAATTGTCAAGGACTAAGAAATCCAACTCGCCGGAGGTCTTATATTATAATGTGTCTCGACTATCGAGGACTGATTAGTCTAACTCGCCAGGAGGTCTTATATAATCTGCTTCGACTTCTCGAGGACTTATATAATAATCTGCCTTGACTTCCGAGGACGTTAGAGATAATCTGCCTTATCTTTCGGGAACTTTAGAGATATATGCCTTACTCTTGGAGGACTTATCTGCCTCGTCTTCCGAAGACTTTAGAAATCCACCTCCTTAGAGGTCTTCATATATCTGCCTTGCCAAACGATGACTTAAATAATAATTTGCTTCAACTTCTTGAGGACTTTAGAAATCCACCTCACTTGGAGGTCTTCTATAATTTTCCTTACTGAACGAGGACTTAGATATTAATTTGCCTCGACTTCTTGAGGACTTTAGATAATAATATGCCTCGTCTTCTGAGGACTTTAGAAATCCACCTCACTTGGAGGTCTTATATATCTACCTCGCCAGATGAGGGCTTAAATAATTTGCCTCGACTTCTCGAGGACTTATATAATAATCTGCCTCGATTTTTTGAGGACTTATATAATAATTTGCCTCGACTTCTTGAGGACTTATATAATAATTTATCTCAACTTCTCGAGGACTTAGATAATAATATGCCTCGTCTTCCGAGGAATTTGGAGATAATCCAGCCTCATCAATTGAGGACTTCAAGAAACCTTCCTCATTGATGGAGCACTTTTATAATAATATGCCTCGTCTTCCGAGGACTTTAGAGATAATCTAGCCTCATCAATAGAGGACTTCAAGAAAATCTGCCTCATTGATGGATGACTTTTATAATAATATACCTTATCTTTCGAGGACTTTAGAGATAATCTAGCCTCATCAATAAAGGACTTCAAGAAAACCTGCCTCATTGATGGAGGACTTTAATAATAATTTGCCTCAACTTCTCGAGGACTTTAGAAATCATCTGCCTCATCTTCCAAGGACTTTAGAGATCCACCTCCTTAAAGGTCTTCAATAATTTGCCTCGCCGAATGAGGACTTTATATATATATATGTCTCAGTCTTGGAGGACTTATCTGCCTTGTCTTTCGAGGACTCTAAAGATAATAATATGCCTCGTCTTTTAAGGACTTTAGAAATCCACCTCACCTGGAGGTCTTTTATATCTGCCTCGCCATATGAGAGCTTAGATAATAATTTGCCTCGACTTCTCGAGGACTTTAGAAATCCACCTCACTTGAAGGTCTTCTATAATAATAATATGCCTAACGTTTTCTTGGTTTTTGGTGCCTTGCCTTGACAAGGTCTTTTGCCTATTGGACTTTCGCCTGGACTTTCATCTTTTGAGCTAGTCTCAATAGGACTTAAGTGATAATAATAATTTTTCTTTTTTCTTTTCTTTTTTTATAATCCTTTATAAAATACATGATTTTCTTTTACAAGTACATTAAAATGATTGTACACTTTATACAATTATAATATTATTTGTTAAAATGAAATGACTTGTCTTCAAACAACTTCGTTTGTTTGCATGTCTTGCATAGTTCTTGAGCACTTTGTCATCATTTTATTTATTTCTTTGTCAAGCTATTTTGTAGTTGAATAGCTTTTATGGAGAGCTTGAGAATTGCTTTTGTGAGTTATCTCTCTTTCCCTCCACGAAGAGGGAACTTTTCCCTTTGTAGCTTCTTTGACAAAGTATGAATCTCTTTGGCTCGTTATTTTCTTCTTTTGTTGCTTTGTATCTGAACTTGATCTCTTGCCTAAAGTTCACTAGGTCTTTCTGACTGGATTCACCAGGGCTTTTTGCCTAGAATCTCGCTAGGTCTTTCGCCTACCAGAGCTTCTTGCCTAGAATCTCGCTAGGTCTTTAGCCTGGATTTACCAAGGATTCTTTGCCTAGAATCTCGCTAGGTCTTTCGCTTGGATTTACCAGGGCTTTCGCCTGGATTTACCAGGACTTTCCTCTGACTTTACCAGGACTTTCGCCTGGTTTTACCAAGACTTTCTCCTGGATTTACCAAGACTTTTCTTCTCTCTTGTAGAGATATTTGCCTGTTAGGATTTAGCCTGGAGTACTTGTCACAATTGGCCTGTTGCCTCTACTTTCCTCTTTTGAGCTTACCCCAATGACTTCTTTGTCATATGCAGCTCGTAAACTGGTTTGAATAATTTGATTTTTTTGCCAAGTTGAGCATTGTTATGCTTGATGTTTTTTTGCCAAGTTGAACATTGTTTTTCGTGTCGGATGACAAATTTTGTAATCTTTCTTGTCACAAACAGGGATCATACAAGCATATTTACAAATAAAATATAATATGTGTGATTTATGAATTACAAATTCATGCAAGATGCTCATTCTGGCTATATGAAAATATTTTCAGAAAAATATTCATGCGCATTATAACTTTATGCGAAGTCCGAATAAACTTTAATAATTTTCTGCTCAATAAAGAGTAATTTAGTAGCATTTTTTGTAAAAAGAGCATGCTATGAGCTGAAATTAATTCATTAAAGTAATGAATTTTAATTAAATCATGCACAATAATTTGCACATAAAAATGATTTTGTGCACTTTGAGGGACTCCTACTCCCCCGCAAAAAATAATAGATTCAAAGTGAATCTATTTTAGGAGAATAATCTGCTTTCGATGTAAATCATGATTTTTAAGCAATAAATTGCATGTAAAATGACATTTGGATGCACAATTAAACATGCATGTCATTCTCAAATATGGCATAGCATCTTATGCAGCATGATCATAGCAGATAATTTATTCATGCTAAAATATGCATATATTTGCATCATGCTCAAGAAAATAATATTGCGAAATAAAATTTAAAGCGCGAGAAATATTATAAACATATCTGGAATGGTACGATCGGCCTCAGAGATTACTTGGACTGATTAGGCAATTTGCCTTCGCCCTCGGACCTTCACCCTTCACCCTTCGTCCATGGCCTTCACCCTTCGCCCTTCATCCATGGTCTTCGCCCCTGGCCTTCACCAATTGGGCTTGAGAAATCTTGTTTCACATACATAATTTACATAGCAATAATAATGTGCCTCGCTTAAAGGTTTTTAATAAAATATGCCTCGTCAGTTGATGAATTTTATTTATATATTGCATTTTATTTCAATAAATAATGCTGAAAAGTTAAATTTAAAGTATAAGAAATATTGAAAACTTATATGTAATGGCATTGACAACTTCAAAGACTGATTGGAATAATCATGGATCCATAAAATGCATTGTGAAGCTGAATAACTGATTTTCGCAGTCTTATTAACTGATTTGTAGTATTCCAACACATGTTCAGGGTGGAATTTCGACAAACTAACTTCGAATTCACGATGTACACATAAAATGTGAATTTCTGCCTGTTTGGAGCTTCGTCAGAGCATGGGCCCACACACCGAAATTCGGTGACCAGACGGTGATCAGAGACGCGCCGGAGCAAGGTTTGGAGGCAGGGATGATATTTCCATAATCGCCTTGATTTCCTGAAGCTCGTGGTCTATGTCACTCGCCACCGTTCTTCGCCATTTGGCCGGAATCGGCTCGAGAGGTTCGGTTAGTCATTTTTTGATCTCCATTTCTGGCGAGTTTCAAGGGTATCAATGAAAAGCTCTCTGGACAAGGAGTCCATTGGTACCAAAATG
Source organism: Vernicia montana (assembly GCA_949750685.1). NCBI lineage: Eukaryota > Viridiplantae > Streptophyta > Magnoliopsida > Malpighiales > Euphorbiaceae > Vernicia > Vernicia montana. The sequence goes on from CATKHJ011301758.1 coordinate 19,887, forward strand.
AACGAAATCCGACAGCGAAATTGGCCGGAATGAGGCTCAGAAGGTGGCGGTGCCGGTGCCGGTGCCGGTGCCGGTGCCGGCGGCGCTTCACCTCTCACGTTCGCAGCCGTCCGTCAGCGGTTTGTGCCGCTTTCGCCTCTCCCGAAGTCGCCGGCAGCTGGGCTTCAAGGTGGAATGGGCGGTGTCGGATGCTTGTTGCTGGAAATGAGCATATCGTTGATGGAAGGTACATTTTCTCTCTCCCCGATCTACTTCTTGATTTTTCTATTTTTTTTTGCTTGATCTGATGATGATTTTTTGGTTGTTTTTTTTATGATGGAGACTTAGATTTCTCAGATTTATGATGGAAAATATATTAGTGATAGGAAAAAATGGTTTTCGACAGAAATATAGAGCCAGGAACGCGACTTTCTTGTGTCGATTCCCACAGATGGCACCATTTAATGAGTCTAAAATCACTCGGTATTGTTGATAGATGGCTCGACTAGGGGTAGGACCTGTGAACAGAGAAAAAAAAGATCAATGGCTCCCGAATACTGACCCTCAGGGGAGCCTCTGATGCTCAAGTCAGTGAGGGAGCATGGAGAGAAGAGAGAGAATAATGAGTGAGCATCATTTTTCTTTACTTTTTTTTTTTTTTACTTTTTATAAGGGAGGGTAGGGACTCCCTATGAATACGTGTCCTCTGTCTATTGAAAGACATTTTTGGTCCTCATCAAGTATATTTATTAATAATATATATATATATATATATATATATATATATATTTTATTTTTTTTTTCGGATGTGGAAAAGGTAAATGAATGCAGGAGAAGAAGGAAGAGTTATCGCATAAATTCCAGGAAGAAATATATTGTTTTTGTTTAGGTGCCTTCAATTTGCTCAAAGGCTAATCCTTACTGGCTCCAGCCTCCAGTACATTGGCATTTGTAATAAACATTTAAAGGGGATGTATGCCTTCACTCCAAAGAAAGCCTTTCATTTGTTTTCCTATTCCATTTCTCAGCCCCCAAAATATCAATTCCTTGAATTTCAGAGTATTGTTTTTTTTTTTTTTCCCATTAAGTTTATGAATTTTTGTCAATATTTTTTATATAGTCGGTGTCTTCAAACTTTATGCAAATCCTCGGCTCCAAGAATCAAAATTTATCTAATAAAATGACCAACAAACTCACCTCACTAATTGAAGCAATTCGAATTGTTAATTATTTCTTTCTTAAATATTAAGATATTATTGATTCAATTAATATATTTCACAAAACAAAATTTTCATTTAGCTAATTTAAAATTGCATCCAATTCTCAACTTGTATATTAAATCTAAAACGTTAATTAAAAAAATTAAATTATAATTGATAAAGTGAGAAATAAACTTACTTCTAACTTATTAATTTTTAATATTTTCAATGATTTAAAGCCTGATATTAAGTTTGAATTTTTTTAAAAAATATTTTAGATATCATTAAAAAAAATTAATTTGATAGTGTTATTTAATTTTCTAAATTTTTTTATGATAATAACATGTTAAAATCATTTTAGAATAATTTTTAATGAACATTTATCAACCCAATGTTTTTCTTAATCATAGCAATATATATATATATATATATATATATATATATATATATATATATATATATATATATATATATATAATAGTAAATATTAAACCGACATATTCAATTAGTTCCTTCAGGTTAAGAATGAACCATAAATTAGTTTATTAGCTATAAATAATAATGCAACCTTTCTCTGTCTTAACTTAAAATTAGCGGCATCTCTCTAAATTATAGTTTCATTTGAAAATTTTCTCTAATTTTCGCTCTAATAATTTTTTTAAAAAAAGGTAAAATATAATTCAGGTTAATTTTTTTTTTCACTAACAGAAAAAATCTTACTTACATCCTGAGTGCTTGGCAAAGCTTTTTAATGCCATTGTTAACTTCTTGGTTCCCAACAACTGCATCAAACTTGTTTGATTTTTTTTTTAGTGATAGTTTTTAGATGTTAGGTAGTCAAACAGCTGCTGTTTACAAAAACTCCAATTTAAAGTTTTTTGGAAACAACTATGTTGAATATATTTTGGCCCTTTAGACGTGCAAATGAATTGCGGGCATGCCACATGTGTGAAGTATTTGAACCGATTGAAATTTAATGTGTTCTGACTTTTTATCAGTTGATTGTGCGAGATACCTGAAAACCTCTAGGTCTATTAACTCCGTCTTGAAAACCTTGATAGATTTTAACATTAGGAAATTTGTGAAAATGGTTATTTCTAGGAGAATTGAGTAATTACAAGAAGGTTTTGACTGTAAGTACATGAAAAGAGGCATTGAGCCTAGGAAACAGTAATAAAATGTTTGAAAATGTAAAGTTGTTTTGGAGGAATTGATTGTTTATAGGATGAACTGTGCTGATTGCTTAAGAGGACTTGATTTCTTGAAAGAGGAATTTGATTGTCTTGAATTGATTTGCTTATTTGATTGGATTGATTGTTGTAGTTGACTCTTTGATTGGATTGTTTTTTTGAGAGATTGGTTGGGGTCTACTACTATAATCCTCTTCTCCTTTCATAGTCACATAAAGAATGTTTGTTGGTTATTACTGCCTTCCAGTAAAGTTCACTTCTCCACTTCCTCCACATTCCACCTAAGACATGCACTTACTCCTGTACTAGTGAATTTTGTGGAATCTTCTAGAAAAATCCTCTTTTGTACATGTGAGAATTCCACTGGACAGCTTGGCAGCCTTTCATCAAAAGGTGAGCCAACTTACTAATAAAATTAAATTTAAATAATTAATAATAAAAGAACAAAAATAACCTCTAGTGGGTTTAACATATTTAGGCCTCTAAAATAACTTACATGCTAGGTCCACTCATTTTTTTGTGTAAACAATTGTCCTCAGTCTACTTCCATTGAAAATCCACTTTCTCTGCTAAAAACCCCTTTCACCTTCTAAAAGCCACTTTCCTCTTCTTTTATTTGCTCAAAAAGACAAAAGTCCCAAGATTCATCTTTCAAACCCCAAGAAAACATACTAGTCACCAAACCAAATCTCCAAATAACTAAAAGATCAAAAGTCCATTCACCAAGCCCTTTACCTACTATCAATTGGACTGTCGCTGGAGTCACCATCACTGCCTTGATCGCCGGCCAAAGGCCCAGCTGACCTCATCACCATCGCGATCACTTCAAGAGGTGGCCAAGAGGCCAACCTCTACTGCCATTCTAGAAATTGCCTACTTCAATTTAGAACTCGACCCATCCAGTAACGAGCCTCCACCGCAGTCACGTCTCTGATCTCATCTCTGTTTGTCTGCCGTCTCAATTGGTGGCCAAGAGGCCAATTGCTATTCCTCGCGAATTTGTCATCCAAATCGCACCTCTGAAAATCATCGTCGTTGTTCCGATCGTGGGTCTTAACCAGTTGCTGTCGATCGTGACCGCCATCCTTGGACAAGTCATCACTGAGGCCGATCATCGTTACCTATTCCCCAATCCAGATGAGTCTGATTCCTACACTTGGCTTTTGATTTTCAATTTTTTTCTCTTTTTATTTTTGCGATTTTGCTTCTCTTTTTTCTGTTTTTTTTTTCAATTTGTTTTTGCTTGATTTGGTTTCTGATTTTCAACTCTGTGCATTATGAGTTTCCTCTGTTGAATTTCACTTGTAGTGACTATGGATTCTCCTTGTTTTCTAGCACCTCCAGTTGATCTTCTTATGCTCTTGTACCAATAGAGATGGAGGCAGTAGCTGAGACTTCCTCAAGCTTCCTTTTTCTCATGAGGTACTGTATGAGTTATTCCTTTGTTAGAACCTATATCATTAAAGTAGCCTGAGGCCTACTTTCATAATTTTGCTCTATATTTGCACATGATGACCTAAGGCCTTTTTTTTCCATATATAAATATTTTTTTTGAGGCCGTGGAGTCGACCTTAGTTTCTGAGGCCGTGGCATCGACCTTGATGAGAACTTCCTTAATCAAGCTCCATCATTCTTGGGAATTTTAAAATTCCCTTATTGACATAGTCTTGTATCGCCTTTAGGAAAAACCCGACAAATAGTAGAAAAGGTGATTCCAAGAGTTGTAGTACTATGGACGACCAATTTTTCTGACGCCATATCCATACGGCTCTAGCACAACATCACAAACAATATTATCAATTTGAGCAAGAGGATGGTGGTTATTCCTGAGGGGTGGATTTCCTCTTTGCTTAACTTCCCCTAAATGCTTCCTGAGCTTAAAGTAGGTGGAATATACAAACTTCCTTCAGCTTCATAAGTAGTTGGATGTGTGTCTTCATTGGTATTTTTAAAAAGTTGTTGAGCCTCCACAGGCTTGCTAGTGGAGTGGCCAATATGTTGTGTGGTGCCTCAACATTTAAAGCGGGTTCCCTCCTCTGTGGGGGACAGTAATCCTGCTCATCTTGAACTCAAACAAACTTTGTGTTCCTTTAATGAACCTTCAGAGGTTACCCCCTGAGTCCAATTGATCCTGGTGAATTTTCATCAGTTTGTTCCCTTGCCATATGAAACAAAAGGTGTTCTAACCCTGACTTCATTTCTTTGAAGCAGTCATCAATGGCTTATCTAATTTTTATTGAAGCCTCATTAATCTCTTCCTAGTCGATTCATATTAACTGCACAACTTCAGTTGAATTGGGAAGTGATGGAATCTCTGTGAAATTTCCACCTTGGATTCCAGCAATAGGTCCTACTGGAATTTCTTGAGGAATGTTGTAGTAATCAGCTTCAAGCCGTGCTTCTTCAGTGGCTTCCTCCTAGTCTTGAGACAAGGTAAAGTCATCATTTTTGAAAAAAAAAACCTTGTAGTAGAAGGCATGATGCATTGTTGTGGTATTTTGTGTTGTTCCACCAAGCGTCCCAATTTATATATGTTGAATATATTTTGGCCCTTTAAGAGTGCGAATGAAATGCAGGCGTGCCACAGGTGTAAGGTACCTTAACTGACTAAAATTTAATGTGCTCTGACTTTTTATCAGTTGACTATGCGAGATTTAAAGGGACTTGAAAACCTCTGGGTCCACTAGTTTCATCCTGAAAACTTTGCTAGATTTTAACAGTAGGAAATTTGTGAAAATGGTTAACTTTATTGCTAAGAAAATTGAGTAATTACAAGAAGGTTTTGACTATAAGTACATGAAAAGAGGCACTAAGCCTAGGAAATAATAATAAAATGCCTAAAAATGTAAAGTCGTCTTTGAGGAATTGATTGTCTATAGGAGGAATTGTTGATTGCTTGAAAAAGGAATTTGATTGTCTTAAATTGATTTACTGATTTGATTGGATTGATTGTTGTAGTTGATTATTTGAGAGATTGGTTAAAGCCTGCTACTGTAATCATTTTCTCCTTTTATAGTTACTTGGAGAATGTCTGTTGGTAATTGCTAACTTCTAGTAAGGTCCACTTCTTCCATATTCCACTTAAGACACGCACTTACTCCTGTATTGGTGGATATGGTAAATCATCTAGAAAATTCTTCTTTTGCACATGTGAGAATTTCACTGGGCTGCTTGACGGTCTTTCATTAAATGTGAGCTAGCTCACTAATTAAAATTAATTAATGAAATTAAATTTAAATAATTAATAATAAAATGTCAAAAATAACCTTAGTGGGCTTTAACATATTTGGACCTCTAAAATAACTTACATTGCAGGTCCACTCATTTTTTTTAATGCAAATAAGCTCCTACTTATTTAAATAAAAATACTTAATTATTCTATTAAAAATAATATTTAAATAAAAGATAAATATTAATATTTATCCTTAATGGTTGTTAAACATATTAATAGTAATAACTAATAACAATTTTATCAAATAACAATGAGGGGCAATTGACAAATATATGCTTTTTTTAAAAAATATATACTCATATATGCAACTTTAAAAAATATTTACCCATATATGCCAGTTTTGGATTTTTGAAAATTGAAATTGGAAGTCAAAATTCCGGTTTTTTAGAAAATTAGATGTTGGATGTCAAACCTCCGGTTTCATGTCCAGTGCACAACAAAACCGGAAGTCAAAGTTCCGGTTTCTCTCTCCTATAGTACGGATTTCTGCGCCTGGAAAATTTTAATTACAAAACCGG